>JADBJO010003834.1:271724-291724 GCA_016801955.1 Conus betulinus
TGGCATTTTTTTGTATGCGGACCTGGTGTGTGTGTATGAAAGTGAGCTTATTGTCTAATGTTTGTGCCCAGATATTTGTATTCCTCTACCCGTTCCACTTTTTCTCCATCAATAAAGATCAGGCACATAATTTTCCGCTTTCCTAAAATCTATGATCATCTCCTTTGTTTTTTTTTTTACGTTAAGCTCAAGATAATTTTCTTTACACCAGGTGCTGAAACGCTCAACTTCATCAAAATATGTTTACATCAGAATTGGAAAGGTCTACAAGGGCTGTATCATCTGAATATTTAATGACTGGTGTTTCTTCTGTACCAATGCAGTCGTTGGTGTACAGAGTAAAGAGGACAGGAGAAAGAACGGTACCTTGAGGGGAACCTGTGGAGCAAAAGAGGACAGATGACATGACAGATTGATAGCGCACTGACTGGGATCTGGAGATGAGGAAATCTGTGATCCACAGGATAAGCCTGGGTCTGACATTTAAGGATAAAAGTTTGTGCGCTAAGAGATGAGGCTGGATGGTGTTAAAAAGCTGATGAAAAATCAATAAAAGAATACGAACAAAAGAATCTGTTTTCTCCAGGTGAGTGTAAGCGTTGTGTAAAAGTGTGAGAGTGGCATCGTCTGTGCATCTGTTGCGTTTGTATGCAAACTGATAAGGATCTTGATGACTGACTGTGTCAGTGAGGAGGTGACTGAGTATTGCTCTTTCGAAACACTTCATCACAATGGATGTTAGAGCGACTGGGCGGTAGTCATTGAGGGAAGATGGTTTAGACTTTTTTTGGTATAGGACAGATCACTGAGGCTTTCCAGAGAGAAGGGACAGTTGAAGTTTTAATAGACCAATTGAATAGTCTAGTGAAGACATGACAGAGTTGAGATCCACAGTTCTTGAGTAATACACTACTAATATTGTCTGGTCCAGGCGCCTTTTGGATATTTAGTCTTTTAAACATTGAAAGTATTGTCGTATCTTCTATAATGATCTCATCTTCTATGGCATCAAAACGACAGTAAAATTTGTTGAGTTCATTAGCGAATTGTTGTTGCTGTTCTTTTGGTAAGGCACAGTGATGATGGGATTTGGTTTGACCAGTTAATTTCTTTAGACCTTGCCACTTTTCTTTACAGGACACTGGCATGTCATTACCATGGCCAGTAATAAACGAAACCAAGAGATGCAGCTTCAGTGAGTGTATCATGAATATTGTCTTTCTGATCAAAGCTAGTAGAGTGTTATTTTTAAGTATGAATTAAAATGAAAAACATGATCATGGCAGTGCGTTTTCTGTCTTACACCTAGGCGGACTTGTTTGGAATGTAGCTAAATATATGAATAACAGAGTAATAAGTAAATCTTTGCAATGGCAACAACACACTGAAGAAAAAGCATGTTTCTGTAAATAAATGGAAAAGGTCCCTTCAGAATATGAACAGAAAAAAAATGAAACAGGCGAGAAGGAGATCTATTAAAAGAATGTGAGACTTTTTAAATGAACTGAATGGAAAAAGAAAAGAACGAACGAACAGGGGGAAATTTTGAATACAAGACTGGCCCTATACTTCTTTAAATTTTTACGGATTCAGAACAAGTAAATAAGCGTATTACACATAAATACTGACTTAAGCTGACTTCCACATTCCCAACCCATCATCGATAGATATTCACCCTACAAACTGCCAAGTTGAAAACGTGCAACTAAATTAATATTGCAATGGAATTACTTCATCACTGAAGTGAATAGATAACGAATGGACGCAGACATTTGTTGTCAGACTCCTGATTTTTACTGCACAGAAGATTTACCTTGCCTCAGATGTCAAGTCATCACCACAGACACATCATTATAATCATCAGTCACACCTGGTTGAAAACACCAAAGACTGTACGAGAAATATATCAGTGAACTGAAAGAAGACAGCTATACATGTGGACAAACAGCAAAGACAGCACAAGGCTTTCATCAAAAAACGATTAATCAAAGAAAAACAGCTACGTCTAGGAGAAGACATCACAGAAGCACAAGACCTGCATCAATAAACGACTTGTAGAAAACGGCTACACCTGGGGAAGACAGTATGAGACAGCATAAGGCCTACGTCAGTGAACAACTGCAGGAAAACAGCTACATCTGGGAGAAGACAGCAAAGACAGCACAAGGCCTGCATAAATAAACAATTCAAAGAAAACAGCTACATCTGGGGAAGACTTAAACACAGCACAAGGCGTACATCAATTAACAAATGAAACATTACAACAAATACCTGTTCATCTGTAAGTATTCCATCCATGTGATGCAAAAGAAATACAAATCAGGTGAATAAGATTTCTGACTCTATCTTTTTGCCTTCTCTCGAGTTTCTGAAGAGGACGTAAAAAGATCATTCACCAGACTATTACTAACGCCTATAAACTCGACCCAATGCCAGCCATATTTCTTTTGCCAAAATCCTGGTTATCCTTTTCCCGCCATTACCAGTATTCTAAATAGATCTCCAAGATCTCTGGTATCAGGCATGGTTCTTTCAGTTTTCACACCCGCTGTTGTCAAACCCTTGAACTAAAAACTATTAATTGTTCTAACACAAATGACACAAATAAAACAGAACAGTTTTGAAGCCTGCCCTTCCTGTCAAAATCCTGAGGGGAAAGATGATCTCCACCAATGTACCTCTCATTTGTCCGCTCACAATGTACTTGGTGCTAGCCACTCTGCATATAGGTCCCGTCAAAGTGCTGAAATTGTCCTCCTTCACATTCTCAAGGACACTTTGACTTCATTCGACAAAGATTAAAGTGTCTGTTCTTAACTGTTGGACGTCTGCCGTCTTTGAAATGACGACTCATAAAAATCTCCACACCTATATCCAACATGTTTTCAGTATTAATGATGCTGCCCTGAAATGGTTTCGATCCTACTTGTCTGAATGGAAATAATGCGTTGAAGCTGAAGATCAAAAGTCTGCACAAACTGTTCTCGAGTTTGGTATGCCCCAGATCTCTGTGCTGGATTCTATGCTATTCACCATGAACACAACTGCTCTCACTGGTCTGATCGAGAAGCTTTCAGTTTGACATGAAATATTTCCCGACGATATACTATTCCATCACTCTGAATCATCTGAGATTTACATAGAGCTAGCTGAATCACCTCAAAAGTGCAAAACAGAAGCTATCATATTATTTAGTGCTGCTTCCACCAGCACTGTTCCATCTCTTCCGAGAACTGCTCCACTAAACAACATCAACATCAGATGACAGCAATATATCAAGGGAGAAAAAGTAGACAGTACAAGGCTACATCAATGAACAACTGAAAGAAAAGGACTGCGTTCGGTGGTAAACAGCAGAGGCAGCACAAGGCCTACATCAATGAACATTGAAAGAAAAATAAGTACATCTAGGGGAAGCCGTCAAATACAGCACTCCCAACGACAGACTGTAGTGTGGTGAAGGAAAACAGCTGGACCTGGTGAAAGCTGACAAAGACAGCGCAGAACAACCAACACTGAACTGAAGAAAAACGGGTGGACGTAGGGAAAGCTGATAGGACAACCATCAGTGAAGGAAAGGAAAGCCATAAACACCTGGGAGAAGACGGCAAAGATATGGTCTAGAGCCGACAATGGTTGAGAGCTAAAGAGCCATGACTATACATGGGATAAGGCAAAAAGGAAACAAAACGGCACAAGTTGGATAACTAAAGAACAAAAACTACAACTGAAAGAAATAGAGTATAAAGACAGTGCATTTCAAATGACCGTGAAACGATGAATATACCTGAAGGAACGCGGCAAAAACAGCACCTGAAATAACTGGAGAACAGCTAGTTTTAGGGATGGCAACATAGGTAGCGCAAAATGGAAGCAGTGGAAATGGTTGGGTGAAGAGAAAATAGGTTCAATGGAACACCTAGGCTGTTGAGATCAAAGTCAGGTATATGTATACAGCCGATTGTTGCTGGAGAGTCTCCAATGGAGAAAATACGGGTGGAACACGAGAAGGGCAAGACGACGGCACGCTCTTCAAACTAAATAAAAGAATATGTCTCTTCTTCGGTTCACTGTTCTACAGCATATGTTTCCTCTTACCTTCCCTTTTTGACCTGGCTTTCCACTCAGCTTGCTTGATCCTGGCTTGTGGGCTGGCTGGCTGACTGTGTGTTTGGGACACAGAAAATGTCCAACTGTATATAGGAGTTTAAATGCTTACGTGGATATGTCTTCAGTATTTCACTTTTTTGAATCATGCTTGTTCATTGGACGCTGATGACCTCATACTTTATGTCTGTATGTCAACTGATTTTCCATTGGTTGTATCATGCTTGGCCTGCGGCATACACTGACGTCAAATGCTTAAGCATGCGCAGGCCACTGATCCACTCCCTTTCCTCTATCCATAAATAACTCGATCTTCAACTTACCCTTCACCATGTTCTCAGCTCCTCCTTTTTCACCTTGCTGCAACAGCTTGTGAGGCTTGTGAGACTGTAACTGAGGTTTCTCTACCTGTCTGTCGATCTCTCTGTCTAGCTGTATATCTATCTATCTGTGTGTATGTGTGTGCACATCTCTCTCTCTCTCTCTCTCTCTCTCTCTCTCTCTCTCTCTCTCTGCGTTTGCATGGACTTGTTTTCTGTTTCGTCTTCCGTGTCGGCTTCGTGGCGCTGCACTCACGTCGTTCACTCTGGCCTATGTCCACAGCTACATCCTGGTCTGTCTTGTCACAGTGTCCACACCAGCTGTCCACAGGCAGGAGTCAATGCTAAGTCGTCTGTTGGCCCCCTACTCCAACAGCAGCACCTTATCCTTCCAACAGTCCCACACAGCACATGCAGCTTGTCGATTGATCACAAATATGTGTCTTGTAGTTAATGCACTGACTTCGGAATCTATCTGAAAGAAAGGCTCTATCAAAAAAAGGAAATGCGATTTCTGTTCTCAAACCCAGTAATGCACCCTCCCTGACCTGATGAGTGAATGTACAGCATTGTATCATCATCTGCTTTACGCGCGTTCAGTAAGGTCAGTGCCTCTGTCAGCACTATCCCAGGTCACAGAGAGAGAGAGAGAGAGAGAGAGAGAGAGAGAGAGAGAGAGAGAGAGAGCGAGCACGCCGCTAGGTACTGTAAACAGCATCTTCCAAAGCCTGGGAATTTCACTGAAAGCACGCGCCGGCTCCTGCGAAGTGTGAGAATTTCTCTGAAAGTGCGCGCCAGCTCCTGCGAAGCATGGGAATTTCGCTGAAAGTGCGCGCCAGCTCCTCTGAAGCGTGGGAATTTCGCTGAAAGCGCGCGCCAGCTCCTCCGAGGCGTGTGAAATTTCGCTGAGAGCGCGCGCCAGCTCCTCCAAGGCGTGGGAATTTCGCTGAGAGCGCGCGCTAGCAGGAGCTGGCTCTGTGACGGACATGTGCCATGCGTGCGGCTGTTGGAAAGAATGAGCAGGCTACATCCACAAGAGAGTGTGCATTAGTGTTAGCTTATGGTCGACTGTTAATGTAAGGGGCCCACAGTCGTCACAACAAAACTTACCAACCATCGAGTCACTCGGTGGTATTCAGTGATGCCTGATCTGATCTAACACATGCTGGTCTGCACAACCTACTAAGCTCCCAGCGAACAACAATAATTGCTCAGCAGTGGAGATAGCGTGAGTGAATTCTCCCTCTGGAGGTTGCCATTAGGTCCGTCTAATAACTATCTCGATAAATTTGCTGACAGCAGTGATCCAGACAAAAATGTGGAAAGGTGATCAAAACTGAGGTTACTATGAGAGCAGGGCATGTAACGTCACACAGTTCCAGACCTTTTTATGCTTTATCGGTGAGGATGAGGATGATGAAGATAATGCTACGTGTTTTCTAGTCTGGTCTAAGACTGAATGACAGGGCTGTACTCAACGCTTACTTTCATAACATGTCCTAACGTCCAGGCCCTAGAAGTCAGACAATTTTAGCAACACTCACAGACGCCTCCATCAAGTTTATGAAACTCGACAGTATGGTCTCAGTCTTTCCCAGCTGAGCCCATAACAAACTTAACACTAGATAGGAGCTAGTCAGGGCAAAAAAAAAATCTCACAAATTGATGGTTCTGATGGGAATCGAATCCACTACCTCCCAGCCAGGAGTCTGTAGTACTAAGCACTTCGCCACGGCAGGTCCAGAAACATAATCGTGTTAATTCAGTTTCCCAGCAGTGCTGTCAGTCAGCCCATGGCTTGTTGTAGTCTTACACTGCCCTTTCCGAATACATGCACAAATAGGTGGCAGCCACTCATCAAAGACTCCCGGAGATGGTGTGTAACTTTGGTTACCTGACTAATTATATGCAGTCAGTGACCAGACACTTCCTGTTCCTTGGTGGGAAGAAATGTGTGTGCGAGAGCTTGCGCGCTTGCGCGCGTGTGCACACCTGCGTGTGTGTGTGTGTGTGTGTGTGTGTGTGTGTGTGTGTGTGTGTGTGTTAATATGAACAGAAGCATAAAAAAAGAAGATCTCTCTCTCTCTCTCTTAATATGTTGTGATCCCTTTCTTAGCTTCCTCCTCTCTTCACAACCTGCCCCAAGCCATGTACAATCACACACACACATACACAAACACATACGCACACATACACACACAAGCGCGCGCGCGCGCGAGCACAGACACACACACACACACACACGTACACACACACACACACACCACACACACACACGCGCGCGCGCGCGCGCGCGTACACACACACACACACACACACACAAGATGGTGAACAGGAAACAACTGAAAGCAGAACTGTGCTGATTTTAATCGCAAAACTATACGACGATACATACGACTATTCGCAGGGCGTCAGCCGGGCTACGATTGGCTGAACCTTTGACCCATGAATACATAATTCTGTACTGACTTCCTGTTTACTGTTCGCCTACGAGCAGCCGACGTCGGTTGCATCTGACCAGTGTTTCCACTTTGAAAAGCTTCAAGGAGCGTCTAACCCATTAATAAAGGTGCTTTTAAATTTTCATCTTAAACCGTTAGCGCAAATGTTTTGCCATTGATGTAGCAAACTCCGGGCAGTGAGCAGTCTTCCAATAGCTGTACATTGTCTTGTGGGGTGGGGTGTTCGGGCGACACAATGCATGCTTAATTATTGGGTGTCAAAAGAAACAGCTGTCGGATCACATGCACCCTTATAAGCATTTTTCTGAGCATATGTTCTCTCAAAGGAAGTGGTGGTCTATTTCCATACACATTCTCACATCCCTTTCGGCCCTACCTTGACAGAGTGCAAATCCACCCAAAATTTAATGGAAAAATGTCTAGGTAAACATAAACAAAAAATAGTGATTGTCTTCCTTTTTTTTTTTTATATATATAAATATACCTTGTCAGCATGCTTAGTTTTATGGGCTGAGTCTTTTGTGCACTGACCACACACACACACACACACACACACCTCACAAACCTGTTTGCACATTTCACCAAATCACCAAATTTATTTCAGTGAGCATGTAAACTGGCACAAAACAAAACAAATTGTTAGCCAATAGCATGAATCTTCCTCTTCCACGTATACATATAACACTTTCAACAGAATAGCCTGCCCCTTTCTAGGAAGCCTGCAGTTTTTCTTATTCTTTCATCATTGAACCTGAAGATCATACTCTCTTTTACACAAACCTGTTTCAAGAGAACAAGATCAGTTGGTCTGACAATAATTAGCCACCTAGTTCAATAAAGATTACTCCAGAAAACAACAAAATTGTTGGAAAAGAATGTAATCAGCCCTCCCCCTTTCTGTCTGATTAGAGTCTGATTCTCACATACATACAAAAGAGCAGCATTATTCTGGAAAGCCATCAGCCAGTTTTTCTTTCACACAGTATGCACAAGACTTATGCAAGAAAATATCAGTTGCCTGCTCTCTCTCACTCACATTTTTGTAATACAAGAGTATCAGTTACATTTTTTTTATGCTAAAGACTCCCCCCTGGTAATCAGAATACACCAAGCTGCATCGTAGCATAAGGAACAGCAGAAAGGTATGCAATGTATCATGCGTAGAAATGTATAGAGTTATCTTCTGAGGCCATAAGGCAACAAGTTGCAGAACAGCAACCGAGGATTATCCATCTCAGAGTCAGAGCAAAAAACATCATATGAGCTGAATGTGCATAATGCCACAAAGACATACCAGCAACTATATTATGAATATGGTGCATACCAGTAAGTAAAGTTCATGCATAGAAATTAATACATAAATGTATCTGATGAGGACATGAGGCAACAAGTTGCAGAACAGCAACCGAGGATTGTCTGTCTCAGAGCAAAAAACATCAGAGAGTTGGTTGTGCATGATGCGACAAAGACATATCAGCAACTATATTCTAAATAATTGTATGTACAAGGATGTGTTCAATGTATCACAAAACAAAAGATGCAATGATAATGGTACACATCTCATCAGGTATTCTGTATATATTTTGGATACTCATAACCAAAGTGCGCAAAGCAATACTGTTAATAATTTTCTAGGTATTCTATGCTCATTCAGCATCAAAAGCTGTGATGGACTAACATATCATCACACACAGCTATAGTGAGTGGGACAACACAACAAATGATGTCACTGGTTCTACATGTACATAATTTTCTCGGCACACAACCAAAATGCAAATTTGCCCTTCTAGTTAATTGTTATTTTGAAACGGGCGCAAAATTTGAAAATTGCATAATTTTGACTAAATGGAATCACTTAACGGTGTGACACAAGCTATTTTTTTTTTTTCCTGGATACCACAAATGTCTTCAACTCAACAAAATGAAATGTCATTTACACTATAAACTCCTTTTTGAAGATAGACAATAGAAGTGAATATTTTTTACTCACATGTACACATGCACCAGTCCTGAAGCCACTGATATTGTGTTTTATATGTTTAACAAAGTGAATCTAATGATTCTCTGTCCTATGATCTGTCAAAAACTTTATGGACAACATCCTGGACGCTATTAACAGTAAAGTTATTATGTAGACTGTTGATCTGCTTGGAACAGGGCTTGCAATTGTCAGTTATTTAACTGATTTCAGATATTTTCAGCTTGATTTCAGTTTAAAAAGATAAAGAAATGGCTAAATAAATCAGAGGCAACAACAACAATTATTCAAAAATTAAGAAAAAAGGTGGTATTGTTTGAACAACATTAGTTGGATCTGGGATGGCAAGGGCAAATTTGGAATTTACAGTTACTTTTTTTCCTTGGGCTTACTTGTTTCTACAAAGAGAACACTGAGTAAGATCAGTGTCATCAAACTGTACTTCACATGCAACATGTATCCAACACTTGCACGTTGCACACTCAAACCAATCAACCAGTTCAGTGTTCTGACAGTCGTCCTCACGAAAGCATATGCCGCATCGATGTGCCTGATTTTCAGATAAATGTGCTTCCAGTTTTTCTCTTTCACATCTATCAGGTTTATTAAGTGTTAATTTAGATACCTTTTTTCTCTTTCGCTTTGTTGAAAAGAGTCGACGTTGTGGTTCAAACTTCTTGTTTGATGGATATGTTGCCTTTTTTTTTTTCAAATTCTGAGGCAGAACAACTCTGAAGTCCACAACCTACAGTGTAGGCATCTTGTAAACGCTGAAACACAGCTTGTAAAGTTTCCACACTGGTAGTATTGTTTTTATCAGTTCATTTAGATCACTCATTTTACTGAGGATAGCTAATTTTAATTTTTCAACATCAGTACTACATTCGGGTTTCTCCTGGCAAAGAAGTGCCTTAAACATATTTATATCATCCTCTCCTTCTGTATCATTAACTGTTTGGTGTTCTTCCGCTTGTGCTTGCTCACCAATGTGTACAGCATGTATATGTTTGCATGAGACTAGTTTGTCAGGAAATCAGGACAGGAGCATGTGTACATGTGGATGCATACCTTGCAAAACTGGCATACCAGCTTACATGTGCATGCATCAGTCACTCTTGTCACGTAATACACTTTGTTCTTGACGGTTGCAGAGGGCACAGACCATTCTGCCTCAGCATCACTAACTCTCTGTACACTTGCCACACTACGTGCATCTTTATGTCTGTTTGTAATTTCCCGCAAGCGATGTGTAATTTTTCCCTTCTCTACTTTTATAACTTGTTCAACAAGATAGTCTTTGGAAATTCTCAACAGTACCATCAGAAGAGAATCGAGCCGCCTGTTCTGTTACGGCCGAAGTAGTTGTCCTTGAGGACGCGGTGGAATGCCTCAGCGAACATGTTGGTGTTTGCAGTTGCTCCTATTCTAAAACAGGCAGCCCAAAGGGCAGTTTTTGCCATCGACAAAGTTTTTCTTAAAATAGTCTTCAAAGGGAGGTGAAACTTCATTAAGAAAAGAAAGGAACTGCTGAAGTGATGTGCGAAAATGTATTGCATCAGTGTCTGACTGGAGAATTTTCAAAAAACTGTAGGCAATCTGATGATTGACATCAGTAAAGGGTATGTGCTTTGAGCTGAAATTTCCAGCATTTATCAACATGCCATGAACACCACAATCTTTTAATGGGTGGGGGAAATATTTTACACCATGCATTATAGAAATTATTTGCTAGATCACTCATAAAAATGTCTGTAGTGAAATCTTGTCCACAAGATTCCTTCACAGACTTGAAAAATATTTCTAAAACTTCTGCATCCTCTCTGTTAGCGATAGCCCAGGCAACAGGTACATGCTCCTGATAATCATCCAGCACAAGCACAGTAATTAGCTGAAAATCATATTGTTGTGTTTTGTGTGTAGAATCAACAAAGATTATTTTAGAAGCATGTGTCTTCATCATATTTCTTTGAAAGTCTGTTTGGATGCACAAAAGGAAATCTGTTGTTTTGAGAATACTGTGTGGTGTATCTTGGGGTTTGTAGTATAATATTGGATTAGCCGAGTCTGACCGCAGCTCGTTAACCCACATGTCCAAACTCACAGCATCATTGGGATGTTTATGAGTGCGGTTAATGTTGTACCGTTTCTGGATGTTACGGATGTCTTTCTTTGTCACTAAGGCGTCCCTGTTTACGTCAGTAATGTTGTCTCGGAGTTGATCTTTAATCTTATCAACTTCAACACCCTGAGCCAGTTTGCCCACAATCATGGATTCCATTTCATCGGACACTTTTAAATAGCCAAGTTTCAAGCAGTGACCAGTGTGTTGCAAACTGTAATGTACTGAAATTGTTCCACTGACAGAATTCTTCTTTACAATCATGAATGCAGTGCATTTAAAACCAATTTTTCGGGTGCCCTGTGCCCTTCTTGCTCTTTTTCTATCATCATTGTTTACACTCACTCTTTCTTCACCAGTACGGTGACAGTAAAATATGAAACTTGATGGTTTTTATATTGTTTGCTTCCAAAACTTCTCACAAACTGAGATGATGAATCTTTCTCTGCTGCTGCTTCTTCCACACCTTGAACTCATCTTCACTGCAGAATTCTTTTGTTTCTACATGGATGTCTGCATTGTGCACATTCTTGTGATGAGTTATTAGATCTTGTATAGTGGCACAGCTGTAATCAGGACATACATGACAAAGACAATGTGGAACAGTTGAAGTCTGTCTGTTATGCTCATCACGGTGGAAACGACGTTTGTGCTTGTGAAGTGCTTGACGTGAAGACATGTGGCAGTCACAGAACGGACAAATATAATCTACTTTTTTTTTGCCTCGACCCTGTTTTCCCTGTGGTGCTCTACCTCCCCCCTCCTGTGTGTTCCCTGTGGTGCTCTACCCCCCTCCTGTGTTCCCTGTGGTGCTCTACCTCCCTCCTGTGTTCCCTGTGGTGCTCTACCCCCCTCCTGTGGTCCCTGTGGTGCTCTACCTCCCTCCTGTGTTCCCTGTGTGTGCTCTACCCCCTCCTGTGTTCCCTGTGTGCTCTACCTCCCTCCTGTGTTCCCTGTGGTGCTCTACCCCCCCTCCTGTGTTCCTGTGGTGCTCTACCCCCCTCCTGTGTTCCCTGTGGTGCTCTACCTCCCTCCTGTGTTCCCTGTGGTGCTCTACCCCCCCCTGTGTTCCCTGTGGTGCTCTACCTCCCCTCCTGTCTACCCCCCTCCTGTGGTGCTCTACCCCCCTCCTGTGTGCCTGTGCCTACCCCCCCTGTGGTGCTCTACCCCCCTCCTGTGTTCCCTGTGGTGCTCTACCTCCCTCCTGTGTTCCCTGTGGTGCTCTACCCCCCCCCTGTGTGCTGCTGTGCCATGCCCCTGTGGTGCTCTACCTCCCTCCTGTGTTCCCTGTGATGCTCTACCCCCCTCCTGTGTTCCCTGTGGTGCTCTACCCCCCTCCTGTGGTGCTGTGCCCCTGCCCCTGTGGTGCTCTACCCCCCTCCTGTGTTCCCTGTGGTGCTCTACCTCCCTCCTGTGTTCCCCCTGTGGTGCTCTACCCCCCTCCTGTGGTGCTCTACCCCCCTGCCCCTGTGGTGCTCTACCCCCCTCCTGTGTTCCCTGTGGTGCTCTACCCCCCTCCTGTGTTCCCTGTGGTGCTCTACCTCCCTCCTGTGTTCCCTGTGGTGCTCTACCCCCCTCCTGTGTTCCCTGTGGTGCTCTACCTCCCCTGTGTCCTGTGTTCCCTGTGGTGCTCTACCTCCCTCCTGTGTTCCCTGTGGTGCTCTACCCCCTCCTGTGTTCCCTGTGGTGCTCCTCCCTCCTGTGTTCCCTGTGCTCTACCTCCCTCCCTCCTGTTTTCCCTGTGGTGCTCTACCTCCCTCCTGTTTTCCCTGTGGTGTTGTCCCATGCCCCTGTGGAGCTCTACCCCCCTCCTGTGTTCGCTGTATGCTGTGCCTTGCCCCTGTGATGCTGGTCCCCGCGCCTGCTTGCCCTGTCTACCCCTATCCTGCGGTGGTGCAGTGCTACAGGTTTTTCCTTTTGCCGCCTGCTGCTGCTGCATAAGAGTGATGTGCAAAATCTGCGAATCCGATGCGTCAAATGGTGGTGCATGAGGAAAGATTGGTGTCATGTCTACTGCTTTTCGGATGAACCATGAAATAACAACCCGCCGTAGGTACCTCTCAAACCTTGTGGGATTACGTAAATACAGAGAGGAGACAAGAGGAGAACGTGGATCTGTCTCAGTCAGTAGTTTGAATAGCCTGCGGTCCAGTGCAGCAATGACAGAGCCAACCAGCGCCACAAGTCCACACACATTGCTGCAAGATTGAACAGGATATGCCATGCACCGACTTGTGCAGGCATGGTTATAGCCAAGTGGTGTTGTGTGTGCATCATACGTATCTGTACATTTGTCAGCTGATGAATACCAAAATGCTGTGTGTACTGAGACAACACAAACAACAAATCTGGTGGGCAACTCCATCCATGTCACAATAAGTTATAACAGGCTCATCAAAGAGCTCAACGGTTATCAGAACCCAGTGGCTACCTGATCTCTGAGGAGTGGAAAGAAAAACACTATTGTCAGGGTTTTTACCAACATTAGCTACCAGAACTAGCCTTTCTATGTTGCTGGTATCCCTATGTCGCATCATGCGGGCCAGCTCACCTGCTGAAGATGCAGAGATGCATAGTCCAAGGGAGGTGTCCTGTGTGTGCCTCGTTGACCCTATCCAGAATCCACACTATGTGGCTTGAGCATAGCCACCCGTCAGGGCCTTGCCCGCATAGCCTGGCCAATTCTTCAGGGGTGCTCCCTGCAAACAATAGAGCATAGTATCTAAGATACCAAGGTACTGTTCAAAGGAAAAACACAAGAAAAGACGATTTTCATCCTTATCACCTTCATGAATGTTGTCCAACTGAAGTTCTCAAAAATGCACAACATATAAAATACAAGCTTTAGGGAGGTGTACCTAAAGATAATCCAAAAATGATATATGCACCTTTTCAGCCCAACAGCTCTGTACTGTAAAATTTAGGCAAATCACAGAAGGTAGACCTAAGGTGTTTGTTGTTTGCTGTGACTCCCATTTCAAGTCTTTTTAACTGAACTTTCCAGCATAACTGGTGTTTTCCAATCGGCTGACAACAGATATGTATCTGCAATGTTTGTGGGCCGAATTAAATAACTTGCAGTAGGCAAGTGCGTATCAAGGAGTAGCCTACCAGCTCTGTTTTAGTGGGGATTTATCAGCACCGGAGTACCGTCCTGTCCTGAAGATGGCAATAGTGTGAGAACACTACTCGAACAGTAATGAGCATACATGTGTGCATGCCAAACAATATACCGGTAGAACACACACACACACACACACACACACACACACACACACACACACACACACTCACACACACAGAGTTCACGCATAGTGACATACCATATTCTTGCAGGATCTCTCGGCTGGGATGGTTCCATATCAGGTCCATGAACTCGACCATGTAGTCAGAGTTGAGCTGGGGATCATCCCTGACAAAGCCTGGCCTCAGGAAGTTGGCCTCAAACCAACGCCTTTCCTCGCGGTATTTGCCAGGGTTCTCAAAACGCCGCTCAGGAGATTTACCTGGCAGATAAAAAATAGTGTTACTGTTATGCTAATGGCATAGCAAAACATAACAAAGATGTCTCTACTACACTGTGAAATGATAAAAATTCCTCTCCTCAATACCTATGCCATCAGATTTATGACTATGAGCCAGTAATTTCGATTAGTCTGTATACACAAGCTTTCAACAGTTTCAGTATACTCAAAGCAAAACATACTATTACATGCTAATTGCTATGTAGACTGAGCCAAGATATTTACTTATATTACACCCTGATCGCATTGCTTCCTACCAGGCATTCCTGACAAATGCAGTTTAAACAAATTATGTACATGCTGATAAGTGATTAATGAATTAAATTTTGGTTGCTGTTTCCCAACAACTGTCATTACCTCAGCAACTATTATGAAACCATCATTTACATAGCATAAAAGGCTAATTACTGCCTACATTGTGGCTTCAATACAAACATTTCTATTAGAAAATCTTTGGAATATGCAGAGAAGATGGGGTGAATTGTTTAAAAGTCCCAAGATACATGTCTCAAAGCAAGAAGTAATAGCAAAAAGTTTTGAAGAGATAGAACAAATTATGACAGTGTAAGACTAATAGATTTTAAGCAATGAAGATCTGCAGGAGAAACAGAGCAAAACATGTCAAGAGTGACTATAGTTTAGCTAATTACCTTATAATCCACACTATCTAGTATGTTAATGTCCATCACCAAAGAAAGTCACACAAAATGTAAGTAAGTTATAAGTAAGCCACAGAAAGAAAGAGAGGGTGGCTAAAAAGAACGTCAGGATAAAAGTATGAAGTACACAAAGCATACGCTTGCACACTGTGCACAGAAATCCCATCACCCACACTGACGCAGTAGAAGAATGAAAGTAGCACAACAAAAGCGAAAGTACACATCTACTACTGCACACAGAAAATCCACACCACCTGCTGAGGAAATTGCTATAATTTGGTATACATACCTTTTCAATACTTTTGAAAAAAAAAATACACAAAGCATACGCTTGCACACTGTGCACAGAAATCCCATCACCCACACTGAAGCAGTAGAAGTATATGAAAGTAGCACAACAAAAGCGAAAGTACACGTCTACCACTGCACACAGAAACTCCACACCACCGGCAGTGCTGAGGAAATTGCTAGTATTCGGTATACATACCTTTTCAATACTTCTGAAAAAAAAAAGTAAAACATGAATTTGAGATTTTTATCAAAACACACAAAACGTATAAGGAAAGGGGGGAGGGGTGTGGTCACGCAAGGCATCAACAAACGTATTCTCTTTCAGTAATGAATTTCTTCAGCCACTTACCTCTAGATTGATGCGCCATGTCTGCGGTCGTGAAAAGACGTAGGTGCCGCACACGTGTGTCAGAAGCCGATTAAAAGTTGCGCAAAACCGGAAATTCCAAGAGTACTTAATATATTCATGGGTCAAAGGTTCAGCCAATCGTAGCCTGGCTGACGCCCTGCGAATAGTCGCGTGTTACGACGATGACTAAGCACACACGCTCAAGGAGTCTGGGAAGTCGCGCTAGCTCAACAGCAAACAAAGAAACCTCTAAACCCGTGAAAAAACCTCAAGAAGATCGTTCTTTGCTGAAGCAAGTTTTGAACCGAAACCTTCAACAAAACCAGCAAGGCGCAAATGGAGGAAGAGACGGTGAAGCGAGTTCGACGGATCATCAAGAGGACCCAGGAAGCACCGTAAGTCAAATAATCGAATTGCGCAATATCATTTCTAATTTGTGTGACCGAATCCCAAGACTTGAAACGACCGTAACAGAACAAATACTCTCATTTCGAGTCTAACGAAAGCATCGAGATTTACGGCGAAAGCAGATCGAAAAGTATCAATCACGAACGGCCAAACGCAGACAGATGTTTCGGAATGCACATATACTGCGGATCGTAGCTATGCTGACGCTATGAAGGCAACTCCCGCTAGTTCCGCGAATCGGAAAACGACCGTGCATCAAATGCAAAATCAAAATCTGAAGGGAAAATGAATGAAAAAAGCATAAGAACATCAAACAGAAGTAATGACGGCAATCTCAATTGTGACGTCAATCCTCGGTTCCGAAATCAACGTCAAAACTCGTTCGAAAGTGAAAGTAATTGTGACTTCCCCAAGGTTATTATGTTTCATGATTCCATTGCAAAAGGGATCAATGCAAAAAGATTAGGGCGTTCATTTGGCTTTCAAGTAGATCTCCAAAAGACTTATACCACAAAAGATCTTCGTCAGGCATTTGAAAAGGTCCATTCTTCTACTGAACAAACAGCAGATGCGGTCGTAGTTCACTGTGGCCTGAATGACATCAAGAATGGAGATGCAAAGGTAAACAGCAAAGCTTTCAGCAGCAAAGCGTACAAGACTTTGCCAGTGAAAACCCCAACACAAAGATTATGGTGAGTAAGATTGCCCCAGTCAAGGACGCTGAACTTGAGGTCCAACGTCAGCTGTTTAATGCACTAACCACCATGGACCTGTTCAACATCAAGAACGTGTCGTTCATTGCTCACGACAATCTGAAAGCCAGCTACTACATGACCCTGAAGGATGGACTTCACCCGAACGTCAGAGGATCGAGAGTGTGCTTGCAGCAAACATTGGAAGACATGTCAGGAATCGCTTCTGGACCAAGCCCAAGAGAACCGCCAGACGTCTCTCACACCAGCCTCCCACCCAGCGCTACTACTGGAGTCCTGAAGAACAGCCTTTCTTCGCTGGAGATCATCTTGGGCGGTGCTGGAATATGTTTCACGGCTTGGAACAATGGTATTAACTAAAAGACGGGCTGCAAACTATCGTTGTATTTTTGCGTCAACATCAGCATTTTGACTCTGATACACATCGCGTACTAGTCCTGCTGTTCACCTATTGCCTGGTTCTAAATTCTACACTATTTTTTATGCTGTAGTCTGAATTCCAGATATTGTTATTTTTATTTTTATAATTTTTCTTTTTAATTCTCTTTCTTACATATTAGCCCCTTGTGTGAAGACATGCCTGATAAGTCGTTAAACAAGCTTTCAATTTTACAGTGGAATGCTAGGTCTATTTGGACAAATGAATCCTATTTGATCCAACATCTTGCCAATACAGATTATGACATTCTTATTTTGCAATCACTAAATGTGTGCAAACCCAAGCTTCCAAGATTATCCAAATTTTACTATCCCCCAGTACACAATAAAGTATCTGATTCCAAGGAAAGAATAAGCTGTGCCATTTACATCCGAGAAGGCATTGCCTATTCTTTATGTCCATCACCAGTTCCAAAGGATCAATCGGATTTATACTCTTGTGCAGCCAGTGTGAAAATTAAAGACAATGACATCCTAAATGTTGTGTCTCTGTCTATTTGCCAAAAGGACCAAATGATCGAAATACTGAATGGTTACATTCATTTCAAGCATCTTCTGAAAAATGGCTGGTCGGTGGGTGACTTTAATGCCCACTGTCCATTCTGGGACAAAGACTGTTCTGTAATAACAAACAATCGATTTGTTGAAAATGTTGTAGACTCTTCCTTGTGTTTATTAAACGATGGTAGTGTCACGAGACTCCCAGATGTTTCCACTCATAGACCCAGTGCCATTGATCTTACTTTAATATCTCCGCAATTAGCTTTTGACTGCTGTTGGCAGCCGCTTGAAGACACACTTGGAAGTGACCACTTACTCAAAATTTCGCTCAAGAACATCTGTGAGCATGAAAAATATCCACAAGACAAAATACCCAAATATAATATAAAATTGCAGACTGGCAAAAATTTTCTTCCATTCTTTCATCAAAAAATGTAAGTTGGATTGATGACACCAGTGAGGACATAAATGCTCTTTATGGCACATTCAAAGACATGATACTGTTGGCTGCGGATGAATCTATTCCTAAATGTGGAAATATCAAAAACAGTAATCATGTTGGAAATGTGTGGTGGACAAAAGAATGCGAAGAAGCTGTAACATTCAAGAAACTGATGAAATATAAAGAATACATTAAAATAAAGTCTGAGGTAAAAAAAAAGAAAAGGAGACAAACCTAAAAATGGGGGAACCTAACAGTCTGTTTGAAAGATTACAAAAGGCACATCAAGAAATGAAAGATGCAAACACACATTCTAATAGGGTAGTGGCCAAATCAAAACGATTATATTGGTCATCTTTCTGCGCTGAACAAGTCTCTCATTATAAAGATTTTCAGAAAAGTATGGAGAAAATTTAGAGATGTGAAACAAGAATTAATCTTCCTCGGTATCCTGTTAAACTGGAAAATAATAATCTTCCAACTTCTGAGGAAAAGGGCGGAAGCATTTGCTGATAGTTTTTTCTAAGAGCATGCACACAGAAAGTCTTCTGCCACAATGCAGAAGACAAAGAGAAATAGAAGAAAAAAGTAATGCTTTTAATGAGCCACATTCTAATAATGATCATTATATTAATGCCCCTATAACTATACATGAAGTTAATGATGCCCTTTCTTCGTTAGCTAATAAAACTTCGTCGGTAGGAATAGATGCGATTTCAAACGAAATGTTAAAACATTTACCAGATAATTTCATCTATTTTCTGTTGACGATCTTTAAAAAAATTGGTCTAGTGGTAGTATGCCAGAAGTCTGGAAGCAGTCAATTATTATTCCTGTTTTGAAGCAAGGTAAACCTGCTACAAATGTCAACAGTTATAGGCCAATAGCCTTGACTTCCCATGTTTCAAAAGTTATGGAAAAAATAGTGTTGAATAGACTGATTCACTACTGTGATAAAATAATATAATTCCACATAACCAAGCTGGTTTCCGGAAAGGTAGGTCAACAATTGATCACATCGTTAAATTAACAACACAAATTAAATATCAGTTCGCTAGACGAAAAAGTGTTTTTTAGCTACCTTTTTCGATGTAAAAAAAGGCGTTTGATAGTGTCTGGCATATGAAATTATTATTTAAATTAAAGACAATTGGTTTGAATGGCAATCTTTATTATTATATCAGAGAATTCCTACAAAATAGATCTCTGCAAGTCAGGGTAGAAAATATATATCTGGTTTTAAATCATTGCAAATGGGCATTCCACAAGGCTCAGTAATAGCTCCAATGTTGTTTAATATTCTGATGAGCGATCTTCCGAAACATGTAAGCAAACACGTTACAGTAGTACAATATGCGGATGATTTATGTATATGGTTAAATACTTCATTAAGAAAAAACACAACTAAGCGTGAAATAAACTATTACAGAAAACTATATCAAGCTGATCTTGACAGTCTTGGTAGATACATGTTTAATAACGGTTTAATATTTTTCTAGTGAAAAAACATATATGGTTTTATTTTATTAATGGTGCAGATCCTACTGAGCTGCCTTTATTCAAACTGGATGGCGTTGGTCTTGAATATAAATCTTTAGTCAAATTTTTTGGGAGTGTATTTGACGTCTAAACTAACGTGGATATCATATACAATATCTTTTAAATAAAGCGAGGAAAACCCTTAATTTC
>JADBJO010003834.1:299224-301724 GCA_016801955.1 Conus betulinus
AGGCCAGGTACTTGAACCTCCTGCCTCCACCCCCCTCCCCCCCCTCCCCTCCCCGCCGTTTAAACAATCCCGCTCCTTCCCTTCACCCCCATATCATCAACATCCTAAAACAAACTACATACACCGATCCACCATCGGAACACCAACCCACTGTATCCTTCAAAACACACACTCACACCCATACCCCCTTACCCCCAACTATTTACCTCACCTTAACTTACAACTATGGTCCTTCTTTCCTCGTCTTTATACACCCACCCACCTTTTTTAACATATCAACTCCCCTTTTCTTCATCGACCACTTCCATTCCCTTGCCTGTTTACATTATGTCCCCCCTCTGTGTATAAGTCTGGTAGGGTGTGTGTGTGTGTGTCTTCCCCTCTGTATATATGTATGCTTGGATGTGTGTCTCTCTGTGTGTATGGTTATTCCCCACTGATCGCCTTCTTTCCGACCATTATCATCAGTACCAATATCCCTACATATGACTGTTCTGGGTTTTTTTTTTTTTTTTTTTCGTTGTTTTTTGTTTGTTTCTTTGTTTGTTTTTATATGCACATATCCACACATACGATTACCACCCATTAGCTGTCTGTGTGTGCCTTTGTCTCTGTGTGTGTGTGTGTGTGTGTGTGTGTGTGTGTGTGTGTGTGGGTGTGTGTGTGTGTGTGTGTGTGTGTGTGTGTGTGTGTGTGTGTGTGTGTGTGTGTGTGTGTGCGTGTGTGTGTGCGCATGCACGCGCGCGCGTGTGTGTCTGCCTATATGTGTGTATGTGTACGTATATGTGTTTGGTGTGTGTGTGTGTGTGTGTGTGTGTGTGCGCGTGTGCGTGTGTGAGTGTGTGTGTGCGCGCGCACGCGCGCGCGCGCGTGTGTGTCTGCCTATATATGTGTATGTGTACGTATATGTGTATGGTGTGTGTGTGTGTGCGCGCGCGCGCGCGCGCGCGCGTGTGTGTGTCTGCCTATGTGTGTGTATGTGTACGTATATGTGCATGGGTGTGTGTGTGTGTGTGTGTGTGTGTGTGTGTGTGTGTGTGTGTGTGTGTGTATGTGCGTGTATGTGTGTGTAAATGATAGTGTTGATCTCACCTATGACAACGATCACCATCCATCGGTCATGATCATTTCCAATTTTCTCCTCAACTGGCATTGTTTATACCAATGCTATCGGGTTATTTCACTTATGACAATGATCAGCTTCCTATAGCACTGTTTATCTACTTAGGACAATGATCATCATCCATCAGTTATCGATCATTTTCCTTCTTCCTTCTTCCACCCCCCAACCAGCATTATCACAGCAATGCCACCACACTATTTCACTTATGACAATGATCATCATCCATCAGACACTGATCATTTCCTTTATTCCCCGAACTGGCATTATCATCCTAAGGCCAATGCACTGTTCCACTTTTGAAAATAACCATCATCCTACACTACTGTGGATCATATTTATATCATGACAATGATCATCAGTCATCAGTCATGGATCACCTCCTTCATCCTCTCAAGCCAGCATCAATATACGAATGCCACAACATTATCCCACTTATATAACAATGATCATCATCCTACAGCACGGATGAGCTAAAATAGTCAATGATCATCGCCCATCAGTCATCAATCCCCCCTTCCCCCCCCCCCCCCCCACCCCACCCCTTCCTCAACACCTCTTCAATATTATACTAATGCCACCACATTATTTCACTTATCACAATGACCATCATCCTACAGTACTGTTGATCTCACTCATGATAATGATCATCATCCACCCGTCATTGGTATTTCCCTTTATTCCCCCAACTGGCACTATTGTACCAATGCCACTACATTATTCAACTTACATGACAATGATCATCATCCTGTATAAGTATTCATGATTATTATTATTATTATTATCCATCAGTACACTGATCTCAAATGATCATCCATCAACACCATCGATAATGCAATATCCAGTGAACTCCTTCATACTGACCAATTGGCAAAGGAAGGATTGCCGCAGCCCCAACTGGAACAGGCAGTCTCCTTTGAAGAAATCAAAAGTTTTATCAAGGAGAAGCAAAAAAAAAGATGGCTTGAGCATCACCCAGACTTCAACAAGAGGGATGCATACTACTGGATGCCCAGTCAGACCAAGTGAACATTGTGAGACCGAGGACAGGGCACTCTGGACTGAGACATCAATGTCCACAATATTCCACACTGGCGAGTCTTCAAATTATCCATGCAGTACAGCCCCAATGACAGCGGAACATTTCCAGCAAAACTAAGAGCAGAAACCTAGCCTGCCAACACATCAAAGAGGGGAAAGCCTTATGGACCACTGCAGGGCCTCCGCCATACAGCAGCCTTCGCCAATACCTCAGGGTTCCTGCCTGAGTGAACGAAGAAGACCATCCTATAGTACTGTTGATCTCAAATGATCATCACCCATCAGTCATTGATTTCCCTTCCTCCCCCCCCCCCCCCCCCTTCCCCCTCAACCAGCAAA
>JADBJO010003835.1:0-5000 GCA_016801955.1 Conus betulinus
AGATAGAGAGGAGAGAGAGACAGAGATCCAGAGTAGACAGAGAGATAGACAAGAGAGAGCATAGAGATAGTGAGAGAGAGAGAATGAGACTAAGATAGAGAGAGATGATAGAGAAGAGGCAAAAGGAGGAGAGAGAGAGAGAGAGAGAGAGAAGAGAGTGGTGAGAGAGAAGGAATAAGGAAAGAATAAAGAGACAAAAAAGAAGAAAGAAGTATGAAAAAAGAAAGAACGGAAGAAAGAAATAAAGAAAGAAATAGAGAAGAAAGAAACAAACTTAAAAAAAAAAATTAGATAAAAGTAAGGAGGAAGGAAAGAAGAATAATATTTACAAGGAAAACACAGTGTCAGCGCATTAAATGTGCTAACTGTGCTATATCCTACCGGAGAGAGAGGAGTGCCATCTCGAGGAGAGAGAGAGAGCAAGAGGAGCGCAGAGAGAGAGGAGAGAGAGAATACAGAAGAGACAAAGATAGATACAGAGAGAGAGACAGGAGAGAGTGAGAGCAGAGAGAAGGAAGACGAGAGAGCAGAGAGAGAGAGAAGAAGGAAAAGGAGAGAGGAGAGAGAGAGAGAGAAGGAGAGAGAAGAAGAGGGAGAGATAGAGCGAAAGACAGAAAGAAAAAAGGAGAGACGAGAGACAGAGAGAGAGAGAAAGAGAGAGAGAGAGAAGAGAGGGAGAGAGAATGAATAGGAAGAAAAAAGAGACAAAAAAGAAGTTTTAAAAAATAGAGAAAGTAAGGAAGAAAGAGAAAGAAAAGATATATTTACAAGGAAAACACAGTGGGCAGCGATTATGGGCGATTGTGTTATATACCCTACCGGAGAGAGAGGAGTGCCAGTCTACGAGGAGAGAGAGAGGAGAGAGAGAGAGAGAGAGAGACGAACCGAGAGGGAGAGAGAGGAGAGAGAGTGAGAGAGAGAGAGAGTGAGAGAGAGAGAGAGAGAGAGAGAGAGAGAGGAGAGAGCAAATCTCCCCGTGTGTGAGTCAGCACTATGCGATGACCAATGTTAACGTGACTTCCCGCTCAGAAAAAGGTCACGTGTTAAAACGCCGGGCTGGAACCATGAGTGTACTGTAACTGTCCTTTGGCTTCTTCGCTAGGACTGGAAATTGTGCCGCAGACAACGGGATCCTCTGTGTGTGTGTGTGTGTGTGTGTGTGTGTGTGTGTGTGTGTGTGTGTGTGTGTGTGTGTGGTATGTTTGTGCTGCATGTATAACATATATATTTTTTTTAATGCCTTCCGTTTTTTTTTTGTGGTGTTTTTAAAGAAGATGTGTATGTTTAGTTTAACAGTGCATGTTTGCCTTTTTGTTGTGTTTCTTAAAAAATGTGAAAAGAAAATACTCAGTTGAAGAGAAAACACAGAACAAAAAAAACAAGGGAAAAAAAACTGATGGTGGGCCCTGGGTTAAAACAAACAAACAACCAAGAAGGAACGATAGAAACAAACTGACAAAAGCATAATATTTTTCTTATGTTTTTTTTTTCGCTTTTGAATTGCGTTCACTTTCCAGCAAACAAACAACTCCACTATCATTCCCCGCCGAGAGAAGAAACGAAACGAAAAAAAAAGAAAAAGAAAAAAAAAAAAAAAAAAAAAAAAGAAAGTTTCAGAGAAAGAGGTGGGGGTGGGGGAAAAAAACAGAAGTGAGGTGAGGAAGAAGGCAGAGATTTAAAAACAAAAAATACTTCAGATGTCGAGTCGTAGAACTCATTTGATGGGAATCAAAGATTTCTTTCCGCGGTGAGCGAAGCAGTTCATTGTTCTCGTTACCTGTAGCCTGCAATAGGTGATGATAATAACCTTCACCTAGTTCAACCTTGCGTCCTATTTATTACTCTATTGACAACCTACCTGCCTTTATTTTCATCATAACTGCGTATGTTTGATTCACGGTTGGGTATCAAACTGTACACACGCCACACACACACACACACACACACACACACACACACACACACACACACACACACACACACACACACACACACACACACACACAGGAAGATCAGAGGAAGTGAAGGGAAAAAAAAACAACTTTGAAATAACAAAAAACAAAACAAAACAAAAAAAACCCACACAAACAAACCAAAAAAAAAAAAAAAAAAAAAGAAGAAAGATAACAAGAAAAAAAAGCCTGAGAAACAGATATACCTAGGTTTAATTTTTTTTTTTTTTTTTAATGAATATGTGTCAGCACAAATGGTTTTTTTGTTCGGTCCCTCTCTTTTGCTCTTCCATCTTTCCCATCATACTGTCACACCGCCCTCCCTCCCCTCCACCCCCCCTAACATTCTTCTTATACCACCCACATCTCCCAGTTTGAGCAGGTTCTGAAGACAAACAATGCCTATAAACTTCCAGAAGTGCTGTAGATGCAGGTTGTAATGACAGCTACGCCTTTTTTTTTGTACTCTCAGTTCTTATAGAACAGGGGGAGTACTTTACAATGGGAACGAAGAAATGCTGTCTGTGTGTGTGTGTGTGTCTGTCCGTCCGTGGTCAAAATGTGTTCCACTCGCTCCAGACAAAAACCACTGGGCAGATCTTTCTGAAAATTTGCAGGTATGTTTATTATGGGTCACGGATGATGCCCGATGTTTTATTTTACCTTTATAGACGTTACTAAAGGCTATAACGGCCCATAACGGGTTTTCTTCTTTATGGAATATCTGAGAAAGTAACGCTTTTTCTGAAAAATTTGTAGATATGTTCATTATGGGTTACAGATGATGGCCGATGTTTACCAGAATAGCCGTTTACTAACGGCTACAACGGCCCACGACGGTTTTTCCTCTTTGGAATATGGGATATCTCGCGTGTATTCAAGATAAACTGGGAACACGTTTATATGCTTTGAATCTTGTTTATTTGTTCACGTTGGGAGCGAAATCCATAACAGAGATCATTCTCTCTGTCTGTCTGTGTCTCTCTCTGTCTCTGTTCCCTCTCTCTCTCTCTCTCTCTCTCTCTCTCTCTCTCTCTCTCTCTCTCTCTCTATCTCTCTCTCTCTCTCTCTCTCTCTACTTGCCTTTCTGTCGCCCGGTCTCTCTGTCTCTGGAGAGTACCTAAACCTGGAAAAATACCACTTAAAGCATGGAGAGAAGTTCAGTGATCTAGTCATCGCCAGACCGAGTGGATGGTGGAAGTAATCTATAATATTACACTTTCCTTGCGCGCGCGCGCGCGCGCGCGTGTGTGTGTGTGTGTGTGTGTGTGCGTGCGTGTGTGTGTGTGTGTGTGTGTTGTGTGTGTGTGTGTGTGTGTGGTGTGTGTGTGGTGTGTGTGTGTGTGTGTGTGTGTTGCTGTTGTTGTTTATGCTCGTGTTGTTGTTGTTTTTCTTATTTTTTCTTGGTGTTTGTTGTTGTTTTTGAAATGTTAAAGGGGGTACTCTGTCTGTGAGGATATCCGAAGATTTTTTCTCCTACTTTTTTTTTCTTTACGTTTTGCTTGTTTTGATTTGATTGATCATTAGGAAT
Source organism: Conus betulinus (assembly GCA_016801955.1). Classification (NCBI taxonomy): domain Eukaryota; kingdom Metazoa; phylum Mollusca; class Gastropoda; order Neogastropoda; family Conidae; genus Conus; species Conus betulinus. The sequence continues at coordinate 3,484 of JADBJO010003835.1, forward strand.
AACTGTGTAATATTGTTTGTAACGAAAGGAAGAGGAATGTGTCTGTTACGGCCCTTGTCGTTCAAAGTGTCCTCTCGTCTCTCTCTCTCTCTCCTCTCTCTCCTCTCTCCTCTCTCTCTCTCTCTTTCTGTCTTTGTCTGTCTGTCTGTCCTTCTTTCTCTGTCTGTCTGTCTGTTCTGTCTGTCGGTCGGTCGTCTGTCTGTCTGTCTCTCGCTCATTCTGTGTATGTTTGTGGGTAGGCGTGTGTATGCATGCGCGCGCGTGTGGTGTGTGTGTGTTGTGTGTGTGTGTGTGTGTGTGTGTGTGTGTGTGTGCGTGTGTGTGTGTGTGTCTGTGTGTCTGTGTGTATCTGTGTGTCTGTCCGTCTGTCAATCTGTCAGTCTGTCTGTTCTGTCTGTCTTTTCGTCTGTCTGTCTGTCTGTCTCTCCTCTCTCTCTCTCTCGTCTCTCTCTCTCTCTCTCTCTCTCTCTCTCTCATCTCTCCTCTCTCTCTCTCTTCTGGTGTCCACACACATACCCTACTTTGTTGTAGTGTGCAACCTATTTTCAACCGCCTGCTAAGTGGCATGGCTTTCACAAACACACTTTGTCATCATCTCCATCAACATCACCCATCATCACCACCTTCATCCCCCATCATCACCATCATCGTTATCTCTTCATCATCATCCATCATCATCATCATCATCCTCATCATCATCATCATCATCATCATCAGATCAATATCATCACCATCATCGTCATCATCACCATCACCATCATCACCATCGTTTATCATCATCCACACCATCATCATCATCACCACCACCACCACCACCCCCACCCACCACCACCCACCCCATCAATTCTCATCATCATCAGTCCTCATCATCATCATCTATCCTGTTCGGTATGTCGCTCCTGTCTGTTTCTGTCCTTTTCTCTCATCCTCTCCTCTCATCTCGTCTCTCTCTCTCTCTCTCTCTACTCCTCTCTCTCCCTCCGAGACTCTCTCTCTCTCTCCTGTGTTTTCAGCTGGGATCTTTCAATCATACGGCCTATAGACCTTCTGTGTTTTCTATCATAATGTGGTACACAGAGTAGTGACTGAGAGAGAGAGAGAGAGAGAGAGAGAGAGAGAGAGAGAGAGAGAGAGGAGAGAGAGAGAGAGAGAGAGAGAGAGAGGAGAGTCTCTGCACTTCGCACCAGAACTACACACTGACAAACCCAGCCAGCAATGCGTGTGTATTTCACAGTTGACATTCGATCCTTGTAGGAATGTCAGGCTGCTTTTTTTTTCTCTAATCAGGGCAAGGCGAGATAAAGACCGCGATTTGTCTGCAATTAAAACAATAACAACACACAGAAAGAAATCTGTAAAAAAAAAAAAACAGTCCAAGGAATCAGATCACCCGGGAACCGACTAACTAGGACAATGTTTTCGTGTCAGTGTGCAGAGAGAGAGAGAGAAAAAAAGACCGAAATCTGGAAGTGTAATATGCCAGAGCTGATCTTTTCAATAACATGTTTACAAACAGT
>JADBJO010003835.1:35000-40000 GCA_016801955.1 Conus betulinus
CCAAGTCATCCCCATGTTCCTGATGTCTGCTTCCAGGTCCCTGCGCCAGGTGTTCCTGGCTGACCTCTTTTTCGTTTTCCTGGGGGGTTCCATGTCAGGGCTTGTCTGGTGATGTTGCTTGCAGGCTTCCGCAGCGTATGTCCAATCCAGCCCCAACGTCGTTTCTTGATTTCCTGTTCTGCAGGCAGCTGTTTGTTCTCTCCCCTGAGCTCGTTGTTGTTGATGGTGTCTGGCCATCGGATGCGGAGAATCTTGCGCAGGCAGTTGTTGATGAACGCCTGCACTTTCTTGCTGGTGGCGACTGTAGTTCTCCAGGTTTCCGCTCCGTACAATAGAACTGCTTTGATGTTGGTGTTGAAGAGCCTGATTTTGGTGCTGACTGACAGTTCCTTGGAGCTCCAGATGTTCCGTAGCTGTACGAACGCTGCCCTGGCTTTTCCGATCCTTGCTCTGATGTCGGCGTCTGTGCCCCCCTGCTTGTCATTGACACTGCCCATGTAGGTAAAGGCTTCTACTTCCTCTAGCATCTCGCTGTCCAGCATGATCGAGTTGGTGTTTGACAGTGTTGGCCTTGCGAATCTTGCTCTTGCCTTTATGGATGTTGAGTCCTACTTGTGCTGATGTGGCTGCTACGTTGCTTGTCTTCTCTTGCATCTGATATTGAGTGTGTGAAAGTAGTGCCTGGATCCCATTTTTCTCTCTGAGCTATTTAGGTCTTCATGATCCAATCGATTGCCAGTAGAAATAGAAATGGTGAAAGGAGGCAAACCTTGTCTGACACAAGTCCTCACTTCGAATGCCTTCGTGAGTTGCCCTCCATGGATGACTCTACGGGTCAGAGCCTCGTATGAGTTTCTGATGATGATGGTGGCGATCTTGGCCGGCACACCGTAATGTCGGAGAAGCTTCCACAGGGTGTCTCGGTCTACGCTGTGGAAGGCTTTCTCGAAGTCGATAAACTTGACATACAGGGATGAGTTCCACTGTTCGATTGCTCAACAATGATGCGAAGCGTTGTGATCTGGTCTGTGCAGGATCGATCTTTGCGAAAGCCAGCCTGCTCGTCGCGGAGTTGAACGTCAACGGGATCTTTTAACCTGTTCAAAATGACTCTGTTGAAAACCTTTCCTGGCACTGACAGCAGTGTGATTCCTCTGTAGTTCGTGCAGTTGCTAAGGTCGCCTTTCTTGGGAATCTTAATAAGGTATCCCTCCTTCCAGTCTGCTGGCACTTGCTCCTCTTCCCAGATCTTCTTGAGAGGCCCAAAGCATCTCTACTGTGGTCTCTGTGTCTGTCTTCAGCGCATCTGCGGGGATGTTGTCAGGTCCTGCCGCCTTTCCGTTCTTCAACTGTTTGATGGCCCTCCCAACTTCTTCTTTGGCTGGTGCCCCGCAATCTATGGGCAGGTCTGAGTCAGCCTCTTCGATGTCTGGAGGGTTCTCTGGCGATAGTCTGTTCAAGAGCTCCTCGAAGTGCTCAACCCATCTGTTCTTCTGCTGCTCTTCTCCTGTGAGTTGCCTTCCCTCTCTGTCTTTTGTTGGTCGTTCTGGCCTCCTGTACTTTCCTGCCAGCTTCTTGGTGGTGTGGCACAGTCCTTTAATGTGTCCCTGTTTTGCTGTTTGTTCGTTTTCTGTTGCTAGGTCATCTACATATTTCCTCTTGTCTGTTCTGATGCTCTTCTTTGCTTGTTTGTTTGCTTCAGTGTGTTCTGCTTGTGCCTTGGCCTTCTCTGCTCTTCTTCAGCTGATGTTGATTGCCGCTTTCTTCTCTTTCCTCTCTGTTGAATCTTGCATAGGCTGTCTGCCGAGATCCATCTCCTGTGCTGGTGCTTATTGTGGTCAAGCACTTCCTGGCATGTTGATGTTACTGCCTCCTTGATCTCCTTCCACTTGTCCTCTGGTGTACCGTCTTCCTCTTCCAGTAGTTCTTGCAGTACTTGAAGCTTGTTGCCTAGAGTTGTTCTATATTCTTGGATCTTGTTAGCATCTCTCAGGAGAGCTGTGTTGTATATTTGTGTCGTACTGCATGTGCCGTCATCCAATTCTTCTTTAACTTCAATTTGAGCCTGGCCACAACGAGGTGGTCTGAAGCCACGTCTGCTAACTCTTTGCCCTCACATCCTGCATGGATCTTCTGAATTTCTTATTGATGCAGATGTGGTCAACCTAAATTTTCTGTTGTGTGGTCCGGTGAAACCTAGGTGGCCTTGTGGATGTTCTTGTGGGGGAAAATACTGCCACCGATGACAAAGTTGTTGAGTGCACATAGGTCTGCCAGTCGTTCGCCGTTCTCGTTCATATCTCCCAGTCCATGGCTTCCCATGATGGTCTCGTACCCAGTGTTGTCCTTTCCAATCTTGGCGTTTAAATCCCCCATCAGGATGATGATATCTCTCTCTGGATACTTTTCTATGATGGACTACAGTCTTTTACAGAACTGGTCCTTGTCAGTTTCCTCACCGTCATTTGTAGGAGCATAGCACTGTATTACATTCATGTTGATCTTGTTCTTCTTGGTTCTGAAGGATGTCATGATGAATCTTGGGGCATGAGTTTTCCACCCAATAAACGCTCTCTGAGCTGTTGTACACAACACCAATGCGAGTTCTTGAGTATGGGGGGCATTGTTCTCTTCATGTCCTGAGTACAGCAACATCTCTCTCGAGGTCAATCGTTTCTGTCCGGACTGTGCCCAGCGGGTTTCACTGACTCCAAGCAGGATTAGGTTGTAGTTCTTCATCTCTGACGCTACTTGGAATGTCTTTCCTGTCTCATATATATCCTGACGTTCCATGTTCCGATGTTGGCTGCCCTGGTTGAAAGAAAGGCGGTCGGGCCATGTGCTTCCCGAGGTTTCAGGCTTTCGCCACATGGTGTCATACATTTTCCTGTCGAATATCCAGTCCTTCCCAGGGCTGAGGTGTCATTTGTTCTTTGTTGGCATTATTGTAGCTGTGGTTGTTTTTTACGGGGTAGGATAGCTGGCCCCACGCCCAACCCTTCTGCTTTATCCGGGCTTGGGACCGGCATGATTCTCAAAAAGGGTCTCCTGGCGGAGTTTGTTAGTTGTACTGATTTGTTGAAATACTCACTCAGACAGGCAGGCACACACACACACACACACACACACACACACACACACACACACACACACACACACACACACACACACACACACACACACACACACACACACACACAAACACACACACACACACACACACACACACACACACACACACACACACACACACACACACACACACACACACACACACACACACACACACACACACACACACACACACACACAGATACAGACTAAACTCCAAAAAATGTCCATTCTGTAATCAAATCGAGGACAAAAACACATTTTTTTTTTTAATTGTCCAAAAACAAAAAGACAGTAATCAAGACACATGTACAGGAAAAACAAAAACAGTTTCAGAACCAGTTACATATAATTATTAGACACTTAGTAGGTGATGGGACAAATGAGGGCACATCTCTATTATGAAAACAGAGGTAATAATAGAAACTATTACCAAATGGCATAATATAACATTTTTTTTTTTTTTTTTTTTTTTATAGATGAGCCTATGGATGGACAATTTCATTTCGCAATGGAGAGATTATCCACCACACCGTCCGTTCTGGCAACATGATGTCTACGCACATAAGGCTTGAATTACATAAAAATAAAGGCATATACTTTTTCCATTTACAAAATACTTTTTTTGATTGTTTGTCCATCCCATAAAGATTTAAGGGAAAAAAAAAATTTTGCCTCATTCTAGAAATGTTCATCAAGTGTCATTGCTTCTTTTACTGCAAAATGAAAAGAAAATTATAACTCACTCTGTAGCTATGTTCATTTTTAAAGCACTAAAACGAAGAGAGGAACGATTATCAGTTAACACAAAAATGTCAGAGTAACTTCAGGAAGAACATTTTGTAATTTAGATATCTTTCTTTCATTTTATTTTTCAGTATAATTATGCGCCGAGAGTGCGTGTGTGTTTTACTTTTGTTCTTGACCTCATTGCAGATAGGTCGGTGGTCTTTGCAATTAAACTATTTGAGTTTGAGTTTTTTGAGTTTGTGCAGCAGACACTGATAGAAATTCAACATGAAAGTTCTCAGTGTCTGTCTTTGGCGAAATACTCCATAATTACTTATGCCATCTCTGCACAAAGCACAGATGCGTGTTCCTTCTGAATATGGACCGTGCTATGTGAACAGGATATCATAATCCTTGATCATATCATACGTAGACAATCAACTTCGATTCAACATGACTGAACAAAAGCAACGACAAGAATCAATATGCAGCAATAACAACAAAAGAACATTTTAGCATAACTTTAACAACTGAATACAGCAATCCATTTGAAAATCATATGAACGCGAAATGTTGTTAATCACGAAGAATTATCAAAAAAAAAAAAAAAAAAAAAAAAATCGAAATGTTGTGGAAAGAATTTAAGTTCCTATGCCTGATTCTTTGAACAGGTGTTCACACACACTGCAAAATGAAAAGAAAATTATAACTCGCTCTGTAGCTATGTTCATTTTTAAAGCACTAAAACGAAGAGGAGGAACTGTTATCAGTTAACACAAAAATGTCAGAGTAACTTCAGGAAGAACATTTTGTAATTTAGATATTTCTTTCATTTTATTTTCAGTATAATTATGCGCCGAGTGCGTGTGTGTTTTACTTTTGTTCTTGACCTCATTGCAGATAGGTCGGTGGTCTTTGCAATTAAACTATTGAGTTTGAGTTTTTTTGAGTTTGTGCAGCAGACACTGATAGAAATTCAACATGAAAGTTCTCAGTGTCTGTCTTTGGCGAAATACTCCATAATTACTTATGCCATCTCTGCACAAAGCACAGATGCGTGTTCCTTCTGAATATGGACCGTGCTATGTGAACAGGATATCATAATCCTTGATCATATCATACGTAGACAATCAACTTCGATTCAACATGACTGAACAAAA
>JADBJO010003835.1:45000-47500 GCA_016801955.1 Conus betulinus
GTTGTGGGTCTCTCTCTCTGTCTATCTGTATGTGCGAGGTGTGTGTGTGTGGGGGGGGGGGGGGGGGGGGGGGGGGGAGGGTGCGCGCGCGTCTGTTCATGCGTTTGCGTATGATATTCAAATAGCTAAGACAGAGAGAGAGCGAGAGAGAGAGAGAGAGAGAGAGAGAGAGAGAGAGAGGGAGGGAGAGAGAGAGGGAGTGAGACAGAGACAGACTGACAAGCTGAGAGAGAGAGAGAGAGAGAATGAGAAGAGAGAGAGAGAGAGAGAGAGAGAGAGAGAGAGAGAGAGAGAGAGAGAGAGGACTGGGTGGGGCAGACCGGCACAGACAGGCAGAAACTGAGAGTCACGGGGAGACCACAACGGAGACAGAAAGAGACATCACGTCAGTTTCAATGTATAATGAATGAAAGTGGTGCAACTGAGAGGCCGATGACTTGATGACACATGCCCATTTCTCGTCATTGACGCGTCATCTCCTGCTTCCACAAACTGAACGAGGACGGACGGACGTGATCGTCGAGTGATGTCAGTTTCCTCTCCGGTCCCACCCACCCACCTTCCTCTTCTCTTCTCTTCTCTTCGCTGTCCGGTGTCAGGGATGGAAGTTGAAGAGAGTACTGCCCCTTTGAATTTTCCCCTCCCCGTTTCTTTTTTTTTTTTTTTTTCTTTTGTTTTGGTCCTCGTCTTTTGAATCAGTCTTATTCTTTCTATCTGTCTCTGTCTTTGTCTGTATTTTCCCCCTCCACCCATTTCTCTTTCCTCTATCCTTCTCTTTCTCTCTGTTTGTTTCTGTCTTTTATCTATCTATATGGTCTCCCACTCTCTGTTTCTGTCTCTCAGTCTGCTTCCCCCCACCCCCCCCCTCTCCCTCGCTATCTCTCTTTCTCCATCTATATATATATCTCTCTCTGTCTGTTTCTGTTCTCTTTCTCTGTCTCTCCGTATGTCTGTCTCGATTTGCGTTTTTCTCTATCTTTATCTGTGTCTTTGCTGTTTTGTCTGTCTGCCTGTGTGTCGATTTGACTGTCTGTGGTCTGTCTGTTTGTTTGTCTGTCTGTCTGTCTGTCTGCCTCTCTCTCTCTCTCTCTCTCTCTCTCTCTCTCTCTCTCTCTCTCTCTCTCACCCGAGCCCACAAACTGTTGGCTTCAACAAGGTGACATCCCTGATATAGCCCTTTGCAGTCGGTTGGGCTATAAGCAACATGAAGTCAACTCTCTTTCTCTGTCTGTCTCGCTTACTTCTTTATCTGTCTGTCTGTCTGTATGTATGTCTCTGTTCAAGTCATTGAAATGGAGGAGTGATTTTCCTAAACTCATTTTGAGAATGTACATATTTTTGTGATAAAATACCTTGTGTAATTATGCTCTTTATTACTCATCCCCTTTCAAATGGGGCTGTGGCCTTTTCTTGAATAAAATTATCGCTATCGTTATCGTTATCTCTCTGTCGTCTGTCTGTCTGTCTGTCTCTCTCTCTCTCTCTCTCTCTCTCTCTCTCTCTCTCTCTCTCTCTCTCTTGCCGCTTTCCTCTCTATCTCTCTCACTCTCACACGCTCTCTGCCTATTTTCTACCTATCTCTCTGTCTTTCTGCCTGCACGTTTTTCCCATCCTCTCTCTGTCTCTAAGTCTCTTTCTCTGTTCACTGCTTGTACAGCACGTGCGCCTGTGTGTATATATCTGTGTGTGTGTCTGTATCTGTATTGTGTGTGTGTCTGTATCTGTTATCTGTATCTTCTTCTGTAACAGAAACCGTGCATCTGAGCGTCTGTCGGTTTGTATTTCTTTTTACGTGTAGTCTGCACAAGTAAGTAATCACGTACATCTAAAAAGAAAAGAAAAGAAAAACAAACAAACAAACAAAAAAACCGGACTGGAAGTTTAGTGGTGTAGGTTACTAACCGTCTATCCATTGATACCGTCGATAAAGTATTTGTCTTTAGCCTTATTGGCACCGTAAGAAATAAGGGCATTTGGTGCATCAATACCTTTATCACGATATTCAGACGTTCCTTAACTTGTAACACGCGCGTTTGGAAATCGAAGGTTACAAAAAACAAACAAACAAACAAACAAACAAACAAACCCGAAACAGGAGAAAATCAAGCTTTTTTTTTTTTTTTTTTTTTTTTTTTTTTTTTTTTTTAAACTTGACTATCCAAAATAATGCAAGACACCAATGTACAGAGATCAGGTGTCGAAACTCGTTGGTTTTGCTTCGTTATTTGTTCCTGTCATTTGCGTGGTGGTCAGGCAACATGTTTTTTTGTTCTCCAGGATCGTGCATTAACACTGAGTTGGACCGATCACGCAGATGCGGTGACATTCCAACCATGGTTTTGAAGATCTGCCGACACGTGTTTTGGAACGCAAAACTACCAGCCGCCGTGGCGAAGTGGTTTAGCGTCGCGGACTCCCGGCTGGGAGGTCGCGGTTCGATTCCCATTAGAGCCATCAATGTGTGGGATTTTTCTGCCCTGACCAGTTCCTACACAGAATC
>JADBJO010003835.1:60000-62500 GCA_016801955.1 Conus betulinus
TCTCTCTCTCTCGCTCTCTCTCGCTCTCTTCCTCTCTCTCTCTCTCAAAACACACAGGACACAGACAGGCAACAGACAGACAGACAGACAGGACCACACAAACACATACTACACATACTCTCTCTCTCTCTCTCTCTCTCTCTCTCTCACTTTAACATTAACACTTACACAGGACACAGACAACACAGACATGTCACCACACATTTTTTGTCTGTATGGTCTGTCATTCTGTCCGTCTGTCTCTTCCAGATCTTGGGTGGAAAAAAGCATCGTATGCTAAAACTCATTACACTGGTTACATACAATTTCGTCCGTTTATTGAAAGCCCCCCTCCCTCCCTTTCACGCATGTCCCCTCCCCCCCTCCACTCTCTCTCTCTCTCCCGTGCATGCAGCACGATACACACACGGGCTAGTGCACGAATATGTTCATGGGATATTTTTACAAAAAAACAGGAGAGAGAGACGAGGAGAGATAGAGAACGAGCGAGAAAGAGAGAGAGAGAGAGAGAGAGAGAGAGAGAGACAGACCAGCACAGACAGACAGTCAGACACACACACACACACACACACAACACACACACACACACACAACACAACACACACACACACAGTCAACCACAGACATAGGCAGTAACTGAGACAGATTTAAGAAAACACACACAACACACACCACACCCACACACACGCGCGCGCGCGCGCGCACACACACTCACACTCACGTGTGTGTGTGTGTGTGGTGTGTGTGTGTTGTGGTGTGTGTGTGTGTGTGTGTGTTGTGTGTGTGTGTGTGTTTGTGAGAATGGTTGTGTGTGTTGTGTGTGTGTGGGTGTGTGGGTGTGTGTGTGTGGGTGTGTGTGAGGAATGTGTGTGTGTGTGGGTGTGTGTGTGTGCGACCAGCACGCGCGCGCGCGCGCGTGTGTGTGTGTATGTGTGTGTGTTCATTTTTAAAGCTTGCCTTCAATGTTGTTTCTCTTTTAAATTTGTAGTCGAGTTAAAGCGTTTTACTTTAAGGACTATTTTGGCAGGTAGGTTGTAGGGATGCTGGGAGGGACATATATAACCACTTAGATAACCTACATTATGCATACACTTACATAGTCACAGACATTTATACATCTCTCCTCTCTCTCTTCGTCTAATATCGCATATGTATGTGAAAAGACGTAAAACTGTAAAAAAACTACTACTACTACTACTACTACTACTACTACTACTACTGCTACACACACACACACACACACACAAACACCACACACACACACACACACACACACACAGATAAAAAAGCCCACCACTTACGCAGCATCTTCCAAAACACATGCACTGCCTTGATGTCCGCAATGACGCGCCAGTCGGACAGTTATCTGTTGGTACACAGTCAATGACTGATTGCTATCAACGTGGCCCTGCTTGGTTGTGTCCATTGTCTCCAGTCTGTCTGTGTGTCAGTCTGTCTGTCTGTCTGTGCGCGCGCGCACTTGTGTGTGTGTGCGTGTGTGTGTGTGTGTGTGTGTGTGTGTGTGTGTGTGTGTGTGTGTGTGTGTGTGTGTGTGTCTGTCTGTCTGTCTTGTCTGTCTCTCTCTCTCTCTCTCTCACTATATGTATATATATATATATATATATTGCTGAAACAATATAGTAGTGGGGGGGGGGGGGGGGGGGGGGGGGGGGGGGGGGGGGGGGGGGGTGGTAAAGGCGGGGACAATTCTTCCGTCCTTACAGTAATGGGGGGGGGGGGGAACAAAAAGGATTTGAACTTTAAAGGAAAAAAAAAACTTAAAGGGGGGTGGGGGGTGGGGGGTGGGTTGGGGGTTGGGAGAGGGGTTGAAGATGAAGAAAATGGGAACATAAAATTCAGAAAATATATGTAATATGAAAACCCTCACTAGCACGCATGAGGGAACCATCTAATCCCTCCCGAAAGCAGATCTATTTGTATTGCCTGCTCCTAGCCTTTCGTCCCCCACTGGAAATCGGATCATCAGGGAGACACGGGCTGAGTGGGTCTGTGCTATTGGCATCATATAGAGACTGTGACCGCATAGGCACATTATTCTGTGGTCGGATCACCAACAAAGGGTCAAAACAAGATCAAAAACACATTCCACCCCCCAACCCCGAACAGGGCAGTGTGGCGGAAGGGTATAGTAACTGACAACAAAACGAAAGTGTGGAGGCAGGAAAAAAAATGTTTGTATGAAAAACTAAAAACATTAATCAAAACAGTATGAAAAATGTAGAGGAACTCTTTGCGTATCATAGATATCTCTAGTTTATATATCTATATATATTACTATATACTATATATCGATTTATAATATATTATATATATAATATATAAGCAGAGAGTTTAATCATATTAGAAGACAAGACCGCAGGATTTCCTAGATCCTGTATATGTATATCTATATCTATATAAGTATAGGTATATTCAATATAGATTATACCGCGCTCGTCGCGACAAAGCACTCCCCCCCCACACCCGAACAGGCAGTGAA
>JADBJO010003835.1:107635-110135 GCA_016801955.1 Conus betulinus
AAGGTGTGCAGTTAAAACACAAAGAGTGAGTGAGAGAGAGAGAGAGAGAGGGGGGGGGGAGGAGGGGAGGAGATGGGAGAGAGGAAGGGAGAGAGATGGGGGGGGGGAGAGAGGGAGGGAGGGAGGGAGGGAGACAGGGAAAGAGAGCTAGAGAGGGAGGGTGAAGGGGGGGAAGGAGACAACAGACCAAGAGAGAGGGGGGGGGGGGAGAGACAGAGAGAGAGGGTAGGGAGAGAGAGAGAGAGAGAGGAGAGAGAGAGAGAGAGAGGAGAGAGAGAGGAAGAGAGAGAAGAGAGAGAGAGACAGAGAGACGAGACAAGAGAGAGATAGAGACAGAAAAACGGACGGAGAGAGAGAGAGAGAGAGAGAGAGAGAGAGAGAGAGAGAGAGAGAGAGACAGACAGACAGACAGACAGACAGATACAGAGGACAGACAGATAGACAGACAGATAGAGGACAGACAGACAGACAGACAGACAAAGGGTGGGGATTTGGGGTAGGGTAGTGAGTAAAGCAATTTGCCAGTGAAAATATAAACACAATATTCAAAGGTTTAATCTTGTGTAGAGTCGATGTGAAAACAACAACAACAACAACAACAACAACAACAACAACAACAACAACAACAACAAAAACACAACAACAACCCAAAGGAAAGAAAATGATCTTGATTTAATGTTAGTAGGCCTTATCACAAGACCTTTTGGTGTGTGTCGGATTATGATTAGTTATCTTGTAGTTTTACCAAACAGAAAAGGCATAGCGTTGACACAGCTTCATCAGCTTGTTTTTGTCGTTTGCATTATCATTATTATCATCTATCCACTTATCATCTTGATGGGCAGACACATGCGACGTCCGTTATCCGGTGTTAGATGAGGCAAACAGACCCCACGTCAGTTCTGACCCCCCCCCCCCCCCCCCCCCCCCACACACACACACACACACGCACACGCACGGTACTATTTCAAACAAGAAATCAGAGTACAGCGTAAAAATAATTCATCGCTTGTGACTAATTTTTCATTTGAATTTCTTGTCCTTTTTTTTTTTTTTTTTTTTTTTAAAAAAAACTGGGCCTTTGGTTGTACATCACCACAAATACAAACTGAAGAGACAATTTTTTAAAAAGCTTCAAGAATAAATTCAAAACGTAAAAAAAAAATGTGAAATAAAGTTACAGTGATAGTTGGAGCACACACACACACACACACACACACACACACACACACACACACCACACACACACACACCACACACACACACACACACACACGCACGCACGCACACACACACACTCACACACCTGCCCATCCCTCCCGTCTCAAACAAACGAACAAAAAACAAACATTTTTGAAAAAGATCTCTTACATACGCTTTAAACCTTACCGTTGTTAAGATCGACGCAAGAACGATGACGAATACGACGACGACGGCAACGACGACGACGACGACGACGACGACGAAGAAGAAGAAGAAGAAGAGAAGAAGAAAAGAAGAAGAAGAAAAAGAAGAAGAAGAAGAAAGAAGAAGAGGAGGAGGAGGAGAGAGAGCAGGAGGAGGGAGGAGGAGGAGGCAGGAGGAGGAGGAGCAGGAGGAGAGGAGGAGGAGGACGGGGAGGAAAAGGATGGGTACGTTGAGATGGAGGAGAAGGAGGTGGAAGAGGAGGAGGAGAAGAAGAGAGGAAGAAGAAGAAGAAGAAGGAAGAAGAAGAAGGAAAAGGAGGAGGAGGAGGAGGAGGAGGAGGAGGAGGAGGGAGGAGGAGGAGGAGGAGGAGGAGGAGGAGGTGGAGGGATGGGGGAGAAACGACAACAACAACCACAACAACCATTAACCACCACCACCACAACTATCACTGTTGCGCCCGTTTTACGCACGATGACGGGCAGGCTGAGAAACTACAAGTTATTTGTCAGTACTTCATCAAACCGCCGAGCGAATGCTGCTTGGATTGAAATGATGTCGCTGTATAATTGATGCATATGAAACATTACAGGTAGGTACTTGTGAATATGAAATTGTACCCATAAAATGATTGGACAACATGGAAAACGTTTCTTTCATCATACCCTTGGGATCTACATCATTTTTGATGCGAGCGAAACATTTATGGTGTGGTACTTGTGAATGTGAAATCGGACCTGTAAAATGATGGGGGCTACATGACAGTTGTTACTTTTCATCAAATCCTTCAGGTCTATATCTCGTTTTTTTTTTTTACTGCAAGACTTTTCTTTTATTTTTTTTTTTTTGGGTGGGTGTGGGGTGGGGTGGGGGGTGGGGGGAGGGGGGGGGGGGTGGGTGGGGGGGGGGTGGGGGGGGGAAGAGGGAGGGGGGGCTAGTTTTTAACAGGGTTTTGTCGTGACATTCACCCCCAAAATGACGCAAACCGCATGGACATTGCAACGTGGGTTAAAACACTGCAGCACTACGGTGCTTTGTTAGGAGGGTGTTTACTCCACTAAGCATAATAAAGTGGTTCGAATCTCCCGAGCCGAAT
>JADBJO010003835.1:152635-155135 GCA_016801955.1 Conus betulinus
ATGATTGCTCGTTCTAGGTTTTCATTGTCCTGATGTTGTTTATACTTGCCTGAAAAAGACGTAAGAGGTCGAAGGGGGTGTGTGAACAATGGGGTTTGTAGCTTGTTTTGTAGAATAGTATGATAATCTTGTATTAGTGACGGTAGTGATTATGGTGGATTGATAATAGTGCTTAGTGGGGCAAGAAAAAAAAAAGAAAACTAAAGAAGATTCTTTAATTAAGATTAATAATGATAATCAAAATAAGGAAAACATACAGATAAAAAATCAATCGATAAAATCAGTAAATAAATCAGTCAATAAAATAAACGATGACTTGTCGATGTTAACTGGCGGATTTTTACTTTGAATTCCTTTAAGAACACGTCTACATGGTTTAGGATCCCCTTCCCCCCCTCTTTTTTTTTTTTTTTTAACTCAAGTAGTTTTCACTGTTCGAGCCATTATGTTTAGTCATGATAGCTTCCTCCCTCAGCTCAAGGTGACAATTGCTTTAAGTCAAAACATCTTTTAAACAGTGTGTTAACTCCCTCCCTCCCCCCCCCCCCCCCCCCCCCCCCTCCCATTTAACCAATGTACTGTGGCATTATGGTCTTGCAGAGGTGGTGAAGCGCATATGGACTAGTCCAAACGCAGTGACACCTCATGGATGAAACTGACACTGAAAACATTCACTTTTCCTTTTTCATTTTTTTTTTTTTTCCCTTCTTTTTGTTTGTGTCCCTAAATGACAGTCTGCCCTAGCACAGGCGCGATGGACAACGCCACCGGGATCTAGCTCGGTCGACATCCGGGTGGTGTATCACAAGCTACACGTTCTTCATCTGATCACATCATACATCTGACCACGTCACATGACGTGAAAGGCGTCAAATATTGTGGCTGTACCAAGCTTTGCATTACGTTTAGCGATAAACCAATCAAGCTCAAAATGATTGACTATAATGGAGTGGTGAGTCGATCAATTGAAAATGAATTCCTTGACATTGTACGGACAGGTAAACGTTCAGAGCTTCTAACGATCTTAGGGTCAAGCCAGCACTGGCTGAACAGTGAAAATCGGCATGAACAAAAATAATAGGAAAGGAGGAGGAGGGTACAAGGAGGGTGGGAGAACAGGGGGGGGGGGGGGGGGGGGGGGGGGGCAGGGATGAGGAGAGGGGGCTAAACTACAGAACAGCCTTCGAGTGTCGATGTTTGGGCGGCTGCTTTAGTGTGTAGAGAGGTACGATCTGGAGGTTGACGGGCCCACAAGTACAGAGACACTTGAGACTTTGATCTGAATAGGTACAGAATTTGCCCGAGTTGGAAGCCGGAAGTACTTGCTGAAGGAGAAACTACTCCCTTAAATCTGTTCTTAATCAAACGAATTTCGTCATAGTGGTCGGGGTTGTACGCTGGAAGCAGATGGGGGGAACATTCTTGCGTTTCTATTATTTTTTTCAATTAATTTCTTTTTCTTTGATATTGATTCTGGTCTTTAAGGTCGTGAACAACATTTTAAAGACACAAAGAGTGTTAGGCCTGTGAACAAACCTTAAACCTAGCTCAATGTTTGTTTACATCTAAGAACGATTTTCTACTCGTTTACGTCTGATGTTCTGTCCATTCGTGCTGTGGTGATAACTGCTGTTTCTGACACAAATCCTCTTTTTTGGAGATAAAACGGTTTCCTTCTTATCCAGCCTTATCTAATCTCACTCAATCGTTGGTTTGAACGATCTCTTTACCAAGGGAGAGAACAAATCCCCAGACCCCCAATAATACTGCTGCCAGGTGCTCAACGCGAGATAAATCGTTAGTCATGGAACTGTTTTGACTAAGCTGTCAGTGTCACGTGTCGCCATCTCTTCGTCCAAAGTTAATCATTTTTGTCCCAAACCCAGTGTGAACTTGAATTACAGCTTTACAGAATGTTTACTTACGAACTGAGAGTGCAAATCTAGGTCAGCTCACCACCACACGTTGATTTCCTTCACAGAAGAGCTGTGTCAACAGCGTCAAATTGATTTCCACGACAGAAGAGTTTTCATGTGGTTACTTCCCTTTGTGCGAACCCATTTTGCAGGGTATGTTGAGCGATTTTGTTTTTACCTCCGCAAAGTGGGGATAATTCAGCTATCATTGATCTCTAACTGAAAAGGAAAAAAAAAAAAAAAAAAAAAAAACCCAAAGACGAGGACTGTCAGTATCACCTCGTTTACATGAACATAGATCCAGTTTCATGATCTAACATTTTTTTTTTTTCATTGAAAAACAAAGTTCTGGGTACAGCATGTTCTGAATAACTTAAAGCTTGGACTTTCGGGTTACTACTTATGATTCTAACCCTGCTGTGTGGATCAGCTTTTTTATGTTGCCTTATCTTCCATGGATTTTTTTATGTTGCCTTATCTTCCATGGTTTTTTTTTTATGTTGCCTTATCTTCCATTTTTTTTTATGTTGCCTTATCTTCCATGCCACTTCATCACCATTAACCCCTCACCGTTCATTTCAGCC
>JADBJO010003835.1:165135-172635 GCA_016801955.1 Conus betulinus
CTCCATTCCCCCCCCCTCCCCCCCTCCCCCCTTCGCGCCTGCATTCTTCCCCTTTCAGTAAAAAGTAAAAAAAAGCCGGCAGATACATAAATAGATACAAGATACAAACTATTTCTTCCTTGCTGCTTACTACTACCACTGTTACCACTGTTACTACTACTACTACTACTACTACTACTACTACTACTGCTGCTGCTGCTGCTGCTGCTGCTGCTGCTGCTGCTGCTGCTGCTACAATTTTTCATTTGGTCCGGAGAGAGAGAGAGAGAGAGAGAGAGAGAGAGAGAGAGAGAGTTCTGCATGTGTTCTGTGCTTTTTGTCTCTCCTCCACTACCGTCCCCTCTCTCCCCTCTCTTGAAACCCAGAACACAGGCTTACGTCAAAAACCTCTGGCAAGAGGAATGGAACTCGCAGACGGATAACAAACTATTTAAAATCCGTCCAAACCTGAAAGAGCTTTTATTGTATTTCCAGAGGCGGCCGTAAAGACGAAACAGTCTGGTGCCGCTTGCACACAAGCCACTCGTTTTTTATACCATTCTTGTCTTTTAAAAGGTGAAGAAGCTCCGTGGTGCATTCCATGTCATGTTCCACTCACAGTGAAACCTATTCATTTAGATTGTTGGGACTTGCACGATGTGAAAACATAAACACTTTACAGCAGACTCCATGAAAACCCTGTTCAGAGATGTCCCACCTGACGTGATCTTCGAGTTTCTGAAAGAGATGGACATTTTTTTCATCTGATCTAAGATTCATGGAAGAAAAGATTTGAACGAAGTTTCTGGTACGTTTTTTAGACGGCGTGTTTTAAAGACATGAGTGAAAGGCGGGTTTTTTTTTTCTTCTTCTTTTCTTTCTTTTCTGTCTTTTTTTTTTTTTTTTTTTTTTTTTTTTTGATTTTGACTTGTGAATTGATTTTAACACGGTGACAGCCCTGATGTAGCCTTTTGCGGTCGGCTGGGCTATAAGCAACATTACCCTTACCTTACCTAGCTCCATCCCCCCCCCCCCCCCCCCCCCCTCTCTTTCTCTGTTTCTTATTTGCCTTCACAAGTACTTTTTTTTTTACAGTTTTGACGGCGAACTGTGGAAAAAACACAGAAAACATGGAGTGGAATGTTACAAACACGAAATTGACCTAGGCTGTGTAATGATTTGATGCTAGCATTGATGATGCTCTGTTTCCACTCAATGACATGATGGAAGAACAAGCGGAATGAATGACAAAGAAAGCGCTGGTAACCAGGAAAAAAAAAATTCTGATTGGCGTGATGCTTATTGCAACGTTTCTAAGAAAAAGGCAAGACACTTTTAGTTAAAGAAGATTGAAGTTCGGAAAATGTATTTCATGACATGGAAGGAGTACAAGAAGCTACTACTTAGGACAGAGAGAATGTATATTAATTCATCATTGAAATGAAAAGATTCCATTTATGAACAGAAGAAATTATGGCCAACACTTCAGAAAATGTCAAGTAGACACTCACTAGAATGTCACCCTCCAAATAAAGCCAATAATCATGTATCTTAATGCAGTGTAAGTAGGTATTTATACAATTGTGTTATAAATGATGGATTGAAAGAATGAACGCAAGAACATACCATTTCAGGAGAATATCAAACACGAATTAAGAAAAACCTACTCTTCCTAGATAACGTATTGACATTTTCAGCTGCGGTTCTACAACATTTTTTGTGTAATGGTGAAAGATACGTGTCATTAATTGATTTTGAAAGGCTTTTGACATGATTTCTAGATATATGTCGTCGCCAGTACTAAAAAAATAATGATATTATCGGTACACTTTTCACTGCGTGAGATGCGTGTATGAGGAAGTCAAGGCTAAGTAAGATGCGGAGTACATTTAGTGATTACATCAATGTGCTCGCGGTGTCAAGCAGGGAGATGTGTTAAGTCCAGTTTTCTTTTGCATTTTTAAGAATGAACTTGCGTAAAAAAATTAATCCAAAACGGGAGGCACGGTGTCCATTTTGTCTCAATATTCCATGGAAATATTCACTTTGGTGTATGCCAGTGATATGGTGCTTTTGTCTGGAACAGCTGCTGGTCTTCTGACGCTGTTAAACAAGCTTATATAGACCGATATCAAAACTACAACTTAGAGCTTACATGGATAATAGCAGCATCATCATTATGTCTACGATGGTGGGTTAGATATTTGCTCAAGACATTTGATCTTATGATGGCATTAGAATGGCTGTAAAAATACGTTGGCTTTGGTTAAAAAAAAAACCCCCACAGTTTCGGATTCACTTGAAATGACTTGGTATTAAAAACCACGAAGTTCGTCATTGTTATTTGAAAAAGGCTAAGGAAATTTGAGAAGTGTTCACTGGATCCATTTATGAATGTGTTCGATTCAAGGTCCAACCGACTGTTCGATACAGAGAACAAATTTAGGGCTTGTGTGAAGATGCTACCGTTGAACTTCTTCATTAATCTGCGTCGAAATGTTTTGTAAGGATTGGATGGCGAATGCCTAATGATATTTTATATGGAGAATTAGGCAGATACCAAATGTACGTAAATTCATACAGAAGAATGTTATGTACTGATTACAATTAAACAAAAGAACGAATTCAGAATACCTGTTGAAGCCTATGATTTTTTGCATGATTTAGATCGTAGAGGGAATCGTTCATGGGCTTGAAGTGTACATATATTGGCTACCAGACTAAACATATGTTCTGTACATATATATTCTTCATAAGATTTTTCTCTTGTTTTTTAAAATGCCATGGATTCGGGCCATGTTGAGCAAGCGAAAGTATTGAGTGTTAGGTTCAGTTTTTTTGAGATGTCTTAGATAGCGACTGATTGATTTCTTTTTAAATTCAAGTCTGGAACTGTCGATTTCACAGCAGTGCTAAATGCTCAATGTAGAGCATATACCATCGGCGTTGAGTCATGTATTAAAATGAAAGTTGGTGATGCTGTAATTCGTTGCCTTGTAAAGTTCAGCTACGGCATTTCAAACATTGTAGTTCATTTGGATAGAGAGTAGCCGCAGGGCCGAGTAGAAATCAGATGTGTTAGGAGAAAGGAAAAGGGGAATGAAAGTTGAAAGAGAGAGAGAGAGAGAGAGAGAGAGAGAGAGAGAGAGAGAGAGAGATAGAGAGAGAGGAGGAGAGAAGAGAGAGAGGAGGAAAGAAAGAAATCATTCTTTGATGTTAAGTCCTGTTAGTGTGGTGGTGCCAAGTCGTTTGATCAACCAGGATTCCATGAATTTTCGATAAATCATGCTGGCTTTAATCTGCCAGACAGCAGCAACTTTGGCGTGAGAGTATGCGTGCGTGGGGCTGTTAAAATGCACTCCAATAGGGTTCTTGTACTGAAGTTTCATGGATTTAAGATGTTCAGCGAAACGGTCGTTGAGTGAGCGATAGGTTTCTGCAATGTACAGTTTTGTTGCAAAGTGTGCAGGTTATGATGTGGACCAAACTGAATGACCGGCAGGTGAGAGAAGGTCTTATTGTGAATGTTCCAAGTGGGCCTGTGATGGTGGTGGCAGAGTTGAGGAAGGGGCAGGTTTTGCTGTGTTCTTCTTGTGACGGGGTTGATTTCCGGGAGAAGAAAAGAGCCACCGGAGGGACACCCTAGACTGATGCTCTCACAAGAAGGTCTTGAAGGATTGTATCTGCGAAATGCAATCAACGGTGGTTTGAAAAATGTAGTTTTCAGTACTGGATCAATGTAGAGAGCACACACACACACACACACACACACACACACACACACACACACATGCGCGCGCGCCCCATCCCCGCCCCCCCCCCCCCCCCCCCCCCGACAAATAAGCACACACTCAGAGAGAGAGAGAGGAGGGGAGAGAGAGGATAGAGAGAGAGAGAGAGAGAGAGAGAGAGAGAGAGAGAAGAGAGAGAGAAAATTCACAACACACGCGCCACACACACACACACACACACACACACACACACACACACACACACACACACCACACAACCCATAGTCATGATTGTTTCCTTTGCTCAACCCGGCTCTATTATTCAGACACGGAGTCTGGCGGCTTTGTTCTGTAGCACGCCATTTCCTATCAGCTCTCTATCGGTTGCGCAAGGGACAAGATAGACCCAAAAAAAAAAAAAAAAGAAAAGAAAAAAAAAAAATCGATGGAGACCCATTGATGTATAAATATGTAGCTTTGAGCAGGGGAAAAAAAGAAACAAAAACTAAATGCAAACCAAAAAAAAAAAAAAAAAAGTGGGGGGGGGGGGGGGGGGGGGGGGGTGGAGGTGGATGGGGGGGTGGGGGTTGTCGAAGAGAGTTGAGAAATGCCGTAAGGGCAGACAACCACGCCAGAAAATTGCCTCAGGGTCAGTCTTGATTTGCTTACGCGCGCTACGTACCGCGCGCGCACCAACGTAACTATCTTTTTAGTATATACTAGCACGAATATATATATATATATATATATATATAGAGGAGAGAGAGAGAGAGAGAGAGAGAGAGAGAGAATAAAGAGTACAATCAAGAGGGAAAAAAACATACGATAAAAGATCAGACAAACAAATTTTCACATGCCATAAATTATAACTCTCTCTCCTCTCTTCTCAAACTCTTCTCTCTAGTCTCTCTCTTTTCTCTATCTCTCTCTCTCTCTCTCTCTCTCTCTCTCTATCTCTCATTTCCTAATTTCTAATTTTCTGCTTTCTTTCTTTGTCTTTCTTTATTCCTTTGTTTTCCTCTCCTTCTTCTGCTATTTCCTCTCGTCGTCTATTTCCTCCTACCTTCTCTTCCTCTTCTTTCTCCTTCTTCTTCTTCGTCACCCCACCTCCCTCTCTTATTTTTTCTTTTCTTTCTTTTTTTTTAATTTTTGCTTTTTTAACCCTCTCTACTTCTCCTTGATCTCTCCATACAAGGAATCGTTGTGTTCTGGATCCTCACAGCCTCATTATTTAGTTCTGATTTACGATCTGCTATCTGTGCCGACCGATTCCTAGTAACCCTTTGTCTGATGCAAAAGATCAAAGAAGGAGTGCCAGAGTCGGGGGTGAAGAGGAGGGAGAGAGAGAGGAGAGAGAGAGAGAGAGAGAGAGAGAGAGAGGGGGGGGAGGGAGGGGAGAGAGAAAGAGACAGGAGAGAGACAGAGAGAGAGGGGGGGGGAGAGAGAGACAGAGAGAGAGAGAGAGACAGAGAGGAGAGGAGAGACAGAGAGGAGAGACAGAGAGAGACAGAGAGAGAGAGAGGAGAGTCGATGGAGATGGAGAGAGAGGGGGAGGGAGAGGAGAGAGGAAGTTCTGAGAGAGAGCGAGAGAGAGAGAGAGAGAGAGAGAGGAGGAGAGAGAGAGAAAGAGAGACGGAGTTGAGTGATGGAGGGGAGAGAGTTGAGACGGTTGAGGTGGGCGTTGTGAGGCAGGTGGAGGGTTGCGAAGGGAGGTGGTGGGGGGGTGCTGAGAGTGGAGTTGGAGGTTGGTGGCGGGGGGGGGAGGGGGGGTGTATTAGGGGGGATTAAGAGGAGGGAGAACGCTTCAGAGAGAGTCGGGAGAGAGAGACGAGAGAGAGAGAGTGGAGAGACAGAGAGAGAGAGAGATTGGAGAGAGAGAGAGGGGGGGGGGGATTTGAAAGGAGGAGAGGAGGGAAAGGCGGAAGCCATGCGAATTGGGGTAGGTGGGTGGGGGCGCTGGCTGGAGGGGGGTGATGATAGAGTAGGTGAAGGTTAGAGAGAGATAGAAGTTAGTGACCTTATGTGGGAATGGAATGAAGGCAGTGGCTGGATTCAGGTTAGAGGAAGGGGGGGGGGGGGGAGGGGAGTAGTGGGGTTTTAGGTAGGGATAGGGTGGGGGGGGGGCTTGTGGAGAGGGAGAGAGAGGTGAAAGGAGAGAGTTGGAGGAGAGGTGATCAGGTAGAGGAGGGTGGGGAGAGAGAGCGAGAGGGGCGAGGGGGACGAGAGAGAGATGAGAGAGAGAGAGGAGAGAATGAGAGACGAGAGATGGAGAGAGAGAGAGAGAGAGAGGTCATAATTCATGACTTATGCTTTTGTTTGTCTCTGATCATTTTCGTGCTTTTGTTTTCTTTCGATTGTCTCCACTTTTATTGTGTTGATGGTGGTCATAAGGATGTCGTGGTTGCTTAATGTGTTGTTGCTGTTGCTGGGTTTTTTTTTTTTTTTGTTTGGTTGTTTGTTCTTCTTCCTTTCTTTTCTTTTCTTCTCTCTTTGCTTTGTAGTGCCTCGTGTTTTTGTTTGTTTTGCTTTGTTGTCGTTTGAAAATTATTTCACAACATACACTTATGATTTGTTTTTACATGATTATGATTTTTTTTCAAGTCCTAAAATCAGATTCGTTGTTTACTTACACTGAATAATGTTATTTACTTAAACTGAATAATGTTACAAGCTAACTATACAACGTTAAGCACACAGAGTGCAAACGGCTCTCTAGATACATTTTTGTCTACCTTGTAAAGGTGTGTACACACAGCCAAGCCTTATCAAGAGTTGCTGAGCCATTGTGGCACATATCAAAACGCTGACCACTCTGCCACGAGCATTTTCAGCGAGCCATACCCCTAGGGGATCTAGTTTCAGTTCAGGCTGGGTGAGATTACCCTTCAATGTTGCCTCGGATCCCTGGTGTAAGACAATCTGAAATTCATTTTAAAAAAATGTTGGAAAGGGAGGCGACTGCAGGTTGAAATCTAAACAAATTCGAAAAATAATTTATAAGGCTCCGCCCCAAAACATAGACCAACGAATCACAAGACAAAACGCGACGCGTTTCGATATCTTAGGTTTTCTTCAGGCAAGATGTACAACACTTAGGACAACGAAAATGAACGATCAATCACTTATCTTCATCCAATTCGACGCAAGATGGGCGTTGATTCAAGTGATTGCTCGTTCATTTTTCGTGGTTCTAAGTTTTCTGTATCTTGCCTGAAGAAGACCTCTGAGGTCGAAACGCGTCGTGTTTTTATCCTGTGATTCGTTTGTCTACTTTTTGGATGGAGCGTTATAAAATTATGTTTCATTTTTTTTTTCTTCTCTTTTTGTTTCTGTAAAGCCTTGCGCGTCGCAAAACTGTCGTTTTGTCTCTCCAAATCACATGGCGCCTTGTTGTTGTTGTTGTTGTTGTTGTTGTCATACCCTGGCTAAAAGACACCAGGGAACAGCCGAAGTACTTGAAAACTATGGTACAAATGCATCAGCTGGGAATAACATTACGTGTGTGACGTTTTTGATTACCCTGCCACATGGGCAGCCAGACTCCGACTTCGAGGGATTTTAGAGACTGATAATGTTATGCTAGGATGGCGAAGGGTTAGCGTCGCGGACTCCCGGCTGGGAGGTGGTGGGTTCGAATCCCATCAGAGTCATGGGGGTTTTTCTGCCCCAACCGGCTCCTACCCAGAGTTGAGTTTGCTGCGGACTCAGTTGGGAAGACTGGGACCACACAGTCGAGTTTCATCCACTTTAAAGGATGCGTTTCTGAGAGTGTTGCTCAAATTTCCTGACC
>JADBJO010003835.1:177635-190135 GCA_016801955.1 Conus betulinus
TCATATTATGGTCCAGTGATCCTAATTCGGATTTTGGACAGTGTCTATCTGTAAAATCTAGTATGTGTAACTGACGAGTAAAGTGTGGAGCATGATTTTCTGCTTTTTTTTTCCCTGATTTCCTAGGACCTAACCTCTCTCCCTCCTTCTCTACAGTCCCTTTTACCCTCGTCCACATTCTCTCTCTCCTCTCTCCCAGAATTCTCTCCTCCTCGCTCTCTCTCTCTCCCCTCTGCTCTGTGTGTGTGTGTGGTGTGTGTGTGTGTGTGTGTGTGTGTGTGTGTGTGTGGGTGTGTGGTGTAATATACTAGTCACACAAAGTTAAGCACAGTTTACATGTACCCGCATAATTTCCAAAATATAAAAGCCACGATTTTGAAATTGGGAACAGATTTAATTATCTTGTTCCAACGTACATTGAATTTCATTGGGATCGAATGAACGGTTGTTGATTTACAGACAATTAAACAGAGGATGTGTCGAAATCAAAGTTCGGCAAAATCTGTTCAGTTCACAAAAATCATTTCAATAGTGGGTGTGGCCACCGCCATTGGCGAGACCATTCCACGCAGCGACTCCTCATCGAGTTGACCAGTGTTCTGATGACCCTCTGAGGGATTCTCTGCCATTCCAGTTGCAGCATTTTGGAAGAGATCCTGGCGGTCTCTGGGAGGTGGATGGTTCTCCTTCACACCGTCCTCCCCAACTCATCCCCACATATGCTCGATGGATTTGAGGTCGGGACTATAACGCCGGGAAGATCATCCTGTTTGATGCCGGCCTGCACAATGAAGTTTTTTTTTTCGGCCACCCGGGCCCTATGTGGCCGAGCATTGTCGTCTTGGAAGACTGCCATGGGTCCATCCCGTTGCATGGTCGGAACAACGAAAGGCGCCAGGATTTCATCCCGATAGCGGATGCCTGTGAGGTTTCCATCAATATGGTAGAGTGGTGTCTTGTGGTGGAGGCTGAAGCAACCCCATACCATAACAGATCCTCCCCCAAAGGCCCTGGTCTGGCGAACAGCTGCATCAATGTAACGTTCACCAACACGCCTCCAAAACTCTAGTTCGGGCCGTCATTCGGAAAGAACGAGGTTTCAAGACTAAACCGCGACTCATCTGGCAAAAGAGGACCTGGGACCACTGTTGTTGGTTCCATCTCACATGACGATGGCAGAAAGCTGCGGCGAGCCAGCCTATGGGCTGCTAGCAGTCGTGGTCGAACAGCTGGGCGACGTGATCTGAGGCCGAAGTGGTGAAGACGGTTTCGTATGGCTTGACGGCTGAGGATGGTGTTATTTGCCATACGAAGCTGCCTTTGGATGCTGGTGGAAGTGGTATCCCGCTGCAATAGGGCCTGCCTCTCGATGAAACGATCTTCTCTGGGAGTGGTCTGCCTAGGCCGACCTGACCGTGGCCTCTCTTCAACGCTGTTGGTCGCCCTAAAAAAACGCTGATTCAGTCTAACAATACACTGAATGATGCCACCAAGTCGTCGCGCCACTTCAGCCTTTGCATGCCATCTTGTATCCCGCAATCGCCCTGGTTTTTGTCAAAGGTGCTAAGTTTTTCTTCGTGGTGGCATGGTGAGAAAGGGGCTGACCGTCAACCAACCCCTCGCGCTTAAACAGGCCCAAAGAAGGGGCATAAAAAAACTCACTTGAGAGACTGCTCTTGCCACACGGGAAAAAAGAATTTTTCATTTACACATCTTCTTCGCACCACTACTCGCCAGCAAGCTTGATGCAAAACAGGCACACAGTTAACGCAACTTTGCACTTTTTATCCCGGCGCGGTAACGAGGTCACAAGACCCCCGTGCGCACTAACTACCAGTTGGAACACAGGCTGGATTACACACTGCTGTGTGAGATTCCATCATTGGTTGCCGCAAACCAAAAAAACACTGTTCTTTTTTTGAAGGGATGAATCAACCCCCTGTGTGCAAAGGCCTGTGCTTAACTTTTATGTGAACTAGTTATACATTACATCTAATACAGAAAGTCATGCTTTCCCCCTCCGCTTCATGTGCATACATACCCTGCCATCCATGCAGACATGTGCATGAAAGATACCCGCCGCAACCAGTCTCCAAGTTCAGTGACTCGTGTCGAAACCCAGCGATAGGCACACAACAAGCACCGGCTTATTTTGGGAGACGGCCAGCGCCTCTTTTGGCCACTGAAATGCCAGTGATGAACGCACCAGCGTCGTTCGTGTTGTGTTGGCACTTGCCTTCCCCTTTCTCTTTTCTACACCCCCCCTTCCCCCCCCCCCCAGATCCCGCTCCAGTCCCTCATGGATCTATTCGTTTGGGGAGGATAGAGTCAGTGGTATCCCGAAAGTAGACACATTGCTTATGATGTTTTAACGCAGCGGAACTCCTTTGGAATCCACCATCCCAAACAAACAAACAAACAAAACAAACAAAGTGACGACAAAGACGCTCTAAACACAGTTATCGGATCATGTTTTGGAGCTGGCATCAATCTCAAGGGATTTCCCACAGTGCAGCCGGTTTATCTCGGAGTTTTTCTTCACATTCTGTTTTGGTTCTGTTTACAGTCAGACTGAACAGGCGTGGTGTACTAATCATGATACCCTCATCTACTGGTAGTGATGTCATCATCATTAGTACGTTTAAAGTGCAAACTTTTGCCCTGCAAAACCAGCAGCCTGAGAAAACCTGAGTCCCAAGCCAAGGTGCTTCTCCTTCTTTCCCTCTTTCTCTTGCCCCCCCTTTTCTTCGCCCCCCCCCCCCCCCCCCCCCCCCCCTCCCCCTTATAAAGTTCATCTTCCTTATTACATATCGACCAGATCCAGATTCATTATTGGCTCTGCTTTGTTACTTGCCTAAGGCTGTCTCTGGTCCTCCTACTCTCAGACATCCAGCGCTGTGCCATGAGACCGTAGGCTGAAGTGAAGTGCCTACACAATGTTTCTGTCCAAAATCTACGGCAGAAGGACCTGGTTGGCCTGAAAGCCAGATGCAACAACCTCTGCGCTTTTTTCTTGGCAGTTTCTGGCTTTCATTTTTCTTGTTTCTCAACTCTTTTTGCTTTCTTTTCCCTTCTCCCACCTTTTATACCTATTCTTCTTGCGCTTTGTTTCCCCTCTTATGTTCTCTTTCTTTTCTTTTCTTCTTTAATTTTTTTTCCCCTCACCTTTTCTTTCCCCTTCTTCTTTCTTTTCTCTTCTCTTTCTTTTCTTTCTTTTTTTTCTTTCTTTCTTTCTTCAGTATGAGTCATGTGACACTGATCTCTCAATCCTCTGCCGACGATTAATCTGTTCAGCAGGAAGACTGACGATGATCTAATAATGTTTGGCAAACATAAATAGCGGCTCGGCCCGCTAACACACCCCCCCCCCCCCACCCCCACACACACACACACACACACCCTTTCCCCTCCTTCCTGCGATGTCCTCGTGGTCGTTCGAATGACATCCAGACATTAGGTAGCTTACCCTCCGAATCCTTTAGAAGAATGAGAACCTGACAGTTTTGCAGAAAGTGGGTTGAAAGCGTCTCCTGACTAACCTACGCTGAGGGGAAGGGGGCAGGGGGAAATGGTGAGGGATGGAGGAGGGGTGAAGTAGCAGGGAGGAGGGGGGGATGTCACTTGTTAAACAAACCCCTCAAAGCCAAACGGAATAAGTGTTTTTTTTTAATGGGTGAAGGGATTGTGTGAATGGCTGTTTTTTGTTTGTTGGGCGTTATCTATTTATTGAATTTTTTCTTGCTGTTATTGTTGTTCGCCACGTAAACAGCCACGCTCCTTTTTCAGACGGTGTACAAAAAGTTCAAATTCTAACATACTTGAAACGTGGTTATCAGAGCGTTGTTCGAAAGAAGAAAGTCACAGTATCTTCTCTTTCTGTCTGTTCTTTCTCTTCCCTCTTTTCTTTTCTTTTTCTCCTTCTTGCTTTCTTTCTTTTTTTCTTTTCCTTTCTCTTTTTTCCCCCTTTCTTTCTTTCTTTCTCTTTGCTCTTTCATCTTTCACGACACGACTCATCGTTACTCCCACACTTAAGAAATCAAAGAGGCTATCTTTCTGAAAAGTCCTGGCAATCAATGTTGTTTTTGTCCCCAGTCACCAAAGTCAGTAAACAAATCCATCCTGAAGAAGACCTAAAAGGTCGAAACGTGTCGTGTGTTTGTCTTGCAATTTGTTTGTCCAGGATAACCGGCGGAGTTAGGAGTTACTTCAAAAGTTTCTTTTTAAAATTGGAATCCATCCAGCACAACCAAATGCCCAGCCACCTCCTGCACGAAACAGCCACACCCCACAGCGCTGCTGTTCACCGTGCTACAACACTTATAGCTCTCTCTCTCTCTGTCTCTCTGTCTCTGTCTCTCTGTCTCTCTCTCTCTCTCTCTCTCTCTCTGTCTATCTGTCTGTCTGTCTGTCTGTCTGTCTGTCTCTCTCTGTCTCTGTCTCTGTCTCTCTCTCTCTCTCTCTGATATCGCCGTCTTCTCGGTGGCACATGACACCACGGCGCATATCTCTCATCTTGCACCCCCTCCCCTCCCCCCTCCAACCCCCCCCCCCCCCCCACACACACACACACACACATATACAGCCTCACCCAACTGCTCGGTGAAATTCCCGAGCCAGAAGCTGTCCACGGGAAGAGGGGAAAATATTACGGTGCCTCTTGGGACACTCTCCGGAGGAGACCTTCTCACACTGACGCTGATGTTCGGCTGATTCCAGTTCCCAGTGTGGAGTTTTGTTGTTGTTGTTGTTGTTGTTGTTGGAGGAGGTGGGGGGAGGGGGGCGGGGGGGTGGGGGGGGTAGTGGGTGGGACAGAGGGGTGCATCAACAATATCAAGTTGAAAGAAAGTTACCGTGCGAAACAGAACATAGAGGGGAAAAAAGAAATAAAGAGGTGGAAAGGGAGGCTTAAAAAGAAAAAAAAAAAAAGAAGAAGAAAGTAGAAAAAAAAACAGGCGGAAAGGAAAAAAAAAAGAAAAGAAATAACGAACAATACAAACGAAGACATAAAAAAGAAGATGAGATAGAACGAATGAGGGGGAGAGAAAAGAACAGAAATTAAAAACTGAAGAGGAAGAAATAAAAGGGAAAAAAGGAAAGAAGGAATAGGACACAGAATACGAAGAAAGGGAAACAAGACACGAAACAACGAAAGAACAATGGACAGAAAAGAAAAAAAGGTAAAGAAAGAAATGGACGCAAAGAATGAACAATGAAAAGACACAAACGAACCATGCTGGGCAGGAACCTTACACTTTTTTTTGTTACTAGTGTTCGGTTATCTTGTTTACAGTCTTGTCATCAGGTGCAAACCTCTAGGCCTATTTCGTCACACACACACACACACACACACACACACACACACACACACACACACACACACACACACACACACACACACACACACACACCCTTCCCCTTCCCCAACCAATCCCACCCCCACCCGAACCTCTCCTCCGCCTTTTCCTACTACCCCCCTTTTTTCCCTCCCTGGGGGGGGAGGGGGGGGGGGGGGGGAGGAGGGGGGGGCGGAGGGGTGGAAACGGGGGGGGGGGGGGGGGGGGGGGGGGGGAGGGGGAGGGGGGGGGTCGATACGTGGAAAAAGATGTGAGCGGGGTGTGTGTGTGTGTGTGTGTTGTGTGTGTGTGTGTGTGTGTGTGTGTGTGTGGTGTGTGTGTGTGTGTGAGTGTGTGTGTGTGTGTGTGTGTGTGTGTGTGTGTGTGTGTGTGTGTGTGTGTGTGTGTGTGTGTGTGTTATTTGTGTGTGTGTGGTGTGTGTGTGTGTGTGTGTGTTTATTTGTGTGTGTGTGTGTGTGTGTGTGTGTGTGGTGTGGGTGTGTGTATGTGTGTGGTGTGTGTGTGTGTGTGTGTTGTGTGTGTGTTGTGTGTGTGTGCATGCAATGCATGCGTGCATGTGTGTGTGTGAGTGTATGTGTGTGTGCTCGCATGGGCGTGCTTGTTCGTTGCATGCGTGCGTGCGTGCGTGCGTGTGATCCCAGAGCCGTGAGAGATTAACGTTTAACGTGACAAGATCATGGATCCAGTTCACGATTCAATTCAAAAGTCAAGTTGTTTTATGGCTCACCTGACGACGAGCGACCTCTCAGGGACGGACGGAGAGGTTTTTTTTTATTTTTTTTCATTTTTTTTTTTTTTTTTTTTTAGAGCGAGGGGAAGGAGATGAGACCGAAGGGAGGTGAGGGTGGAGGGTCTGGGGGGGTAAGTATGGGGGGTGGGGTTATTGTTACCAAAGGTGAATGGGGGTATCAAACAACAATAATGAGTTTTAATGATAACAAGGATTTTTAAAGCAGGTGATCCGACAAACGCCCCTCAATGGAGTTGCTAGGTTGGCAGGTATACGGGTACGGGGGGGGAGGCTAGGTTGGCGGGGGGGGGGGAGGGGGGGGGGGGGGGGGGGGGGGGGGGGGGGGGGGGGGGGGGGGGGTGGGGGGGGGGGGGGGGGGGGAGGGGGGGGGGGGGGGGGAGGGGGGGGAGGGGGGGGGAGGGGGGGGGGGGGGGGGGTGGGGGGGGGGAGGGGGGGGAGGGTGGAGGGGGGGGGGGGGGGGGGGGGGGGGGGGGGGGGGGGGGGGGGGGGGGGGGGGGTGGGGGGGGGGGGGGGGGGGGTGGGGGGGGGGCGGGGGGGGGGGGGGGGGGGGGGGGGGGGGGTGGGGGTGGGGGGGGGGGGGGTGGGGCGGGGGGTGGGAGGGGACCGAGGGGGGGGGGGAGGGGGGGTGGGAGGGGGGGGGGGGGGGGGGGAGGGGGGGGGGGGGGGGGGGGGGGAGGGGGGGGAGGGGGTGGGGGGGGGAGGGGGGGGAGAGGGGGGGGAGGCGGGGGGGGGGGGGGTGGGGGGGGGGGAGTAGGTGTAGGGGGATCTTTATAGGTTGAGGTAGACTGACATGGGTGGGTTGCTGCTAAGCATCAGATCTGTGTCGCACTGCTGCTCTGCTCTCGTTGCTTGTTGATTCTTATTTCTGGGACGCCAACTTTAATCTAGACAGACTGCATGCTTTTTGTGGAACCCGGAGAAGCGAGAAGCATATCATCATCTCTAACGCCCCCTCTAAAACCTTCTCTCAAGTTCAGCTGTCAGAGTTCTCGTCTCTACAGGCATGGCATAAGACACAGATATGGCAATGACCAAGGGGCGCGCTTCAAACGGATCTTGCAAACAACACCAAAGGCTTCAAAAGGATCGTTTAAAACACGTGTGGTCCCCAATTTGAGACAGCAAAGGAAACTTCAAGGTCCTCGGAACAGTTGTGAAAGCTGAAGGGTTCCACACCAGAAGTCCTCTCTAGTATGGCCTGAAACTCCACAAAAACCTCAAGACCCTCTGCGACAATAAAGATCTCTCTCAGTTCCAAAAGTAAGAATGATGCGTACATTATTCGTATCAGTCTTCCTCTGTGCTTGTTGTGAGGCATGGAGGAGTAACATAACCCTCTCGGTTCCAAAAGTGAGAATGACGCGCACACTATGATGATATCAATATATCTCTCTGCTCTGGAAACGAAGACCGTGACGGCAGATCAATAAGAAAGGACCCAAGCATTTATTGAAAAAAAATGAGATACTACCGCAAAATCCTGCGCGATATCCTGCGGACACCGTCGTGTCACCAATGAACAAATGCACCCACGAACAAGATTCGAGGGGGGGCAGCATTGGTCCTTTTTGAAAAATACGACAACTGTCGAAACACGAAAACTGAAATGGTATGCTCATATCTCTTGAACCATTCGTCCGTGCAAATACCGTCTTGCAGCGCCTTGTACTCGGCGGCACTCGGTACTAGTAACCCGACGGCACTTCCGGCCAGCGGAGAAAGGGGCAGAAAAGAGGAAAAGACAGCGTGTAGTAGGTAAAGAGGACATTCTTGAATGGACAGGATGTGATGTTCCGAGATACCTGGAGAGAGGAGCCGCGCATGGGACCAGACAAGAATAGAAAAAAGACGGATTGTAGTTCAAAGTGTTGCACAACTAAACGAGCCTATGGTTAATGGACTGATGATGATGATGATAATGATTGATGGATGAATGGTGGTGGTGGTTGGTGGTGGTCGGTAGGTGACCTAGATGATGATGATGATGATGAGGATGATGATGATGATGACGGACGACCGACGACGACGAAGACGACGACCCCGACGTGATGATTGATGAGATGATGTGGTGGTGGTGGTGGTGGTGGTTGGGTGGGGTGGGTGGTGGTGGTGGTGGGTAGTGGGGTGATGGTGGTAGTGATGATGATCCGTGTTGACGACACCGACGCACCGACGACGATGAATGATCATGATCATCCGACGACGACGACAACGACAACGGACGACGACGACGACGACGACGACGACGACCCGACGACGATGGTTGATGATGATGATTGATGATGATGATGGATGACGACGACGACGGCACCCGCTAGACGACCGACCGACGACGATGCATGGTGATAACGATGATGATGGTCTGGATTGGTGACGACCCGATGATGATCAGTTGATGTAGACGACAAAACTGGAACTGAGCCGCAGGAGTTAAAGCAGCATTCACTCGATGCGTATCTGAAACGTTCTGGAAGCCGTGGCAGCAGGAGCAGGCGACATGAGAGGAAGTTTAAAAAAAAAAAACGAGAGCCTGGAAAAAAGAGAGAGAGTGGAGGACGATGAGAGAAAGAGGAGAGAAGAAGAAACCAAACAAAACAAAACAAACAAAACAAAAAACAACAAAAAACAAAAAAAAAACAAAAAAAAAAAAGAAAGGGGGGGAACAACGAGAGAGCAAGAAAAGTCAAAAGACGGGAAACAATGCTCAAACAATGCACCTCAAACAACCCACACTCTCAAAGAAATAAGGAGAAAGAAGAGAAGGTACGAGGAAAGAAAGAAAAGAAAGAAAGGACAAAAAAGGAAAGAGAAGAGAAATAAGAAAGAACAGAAAAGAAAGAAAGAAAGAAAGAAAGTAGAACAATAAAAGTCAAGCAGGAGGCTCCATCATCAGGAACCTTCCAAGCAGACAAGGAAGAACACTGATAGAACCCTTCGAAAGGAAATCCTTATTGCAACACACCTTGACTGATTGTAAAAAACAAAATAACAGGCACACCCCCACCCCCCTCCTCCTCCTTCAGTCCAATCACCCACGCCATCCGCTCCCTCTCCTGTCCGCGACGTTGCCCTACGGTCTTTTAGTATGAACTTGGTCCCCGTTTTGTGGTGATTTTTTGTGCAAGGTGTTTCCTCTCTCTATCTCCTGCATTCTCCCTTCCTCTCTCTCTCTCTCTCCCTTCTCTCTTCTCTCTCTCTCTCCTCTCTCTCCTCATCTCAGTTTTTCTGTCTCTGTCTGCCCTGCTGTTATGTCTCTGTCTCTGTCTCTGTCTGTCTGTTCTGTCTCTCTCCTGTCAGTTTTCGCTGTTTTTGTTCTTTTTGTTCCCTGTCAGTCTGCCTGTCTGCCTCTCTCTCGCTCTCTCTCTCTCTCTCTCTCTCTCTCATCTCTCTATCTCCATCCTCTCTCTCTCTCTCTCTCTCTCTCCCTCGTTTACCCCCCCTCTCTCTCTGTCTGTCGTTTGGTGATTTTCTTATATGCCTGTCTGTCTGTCTGTCTGTCTGTCTGTCTGTCTGTCTGTCTCTCTTTTTTTATTCTTCTCTCTCTGTCGTTCACTGTTTTTCTTCTCTGTGTCTCTCTGTCTTTTTGTCTGTCTGTCTGTCTGTCCTCTCTTCCCCTCCCTCCTTTCCTCTCTCTTCTCTCTCCCTCCCTATGCCTCTGTCTGTCTGTCTGTCTGTCTGTCTGTCGGTTTGCTGTTTTTCTTCTCTGTCTGTCTTGTCTCTCTGTTTTATGCTTTTTGTGAGCCATCTAACCTGGGTTTGTTGTGGGACAGTTTTTTCTTAGTCTCTTTCTCCCTCTTCTCTTGTTCCCTGATTGACAACACGCCAACTTTTTTCTGTCCTGATTTGGCCACTAGGGAGTGAGACGGTCATCCTGGCCGAGCGTGGGGCGATAGCTGTCCATTCTGTGCCGTCTCTCCGCCAGTATGACCTTTATGTATGTGCTTTTTGTTTGTTTGCTTTGTTTGTGTTTTTGTAACGCTGTTATACACAATGGTTGTTTTGGGTATGTTTTGATGTGATTGTTTTGTGTCTGATGGTGTGTTAAAAACAGTTAGGACATTTTGAGGATTTCGAAGAAGGGCAGTAAATTTGAGAGAGAGAGGAGAGCGAGAGGGGAGAGCGGGAGGAGGAGAGAGAGAGAGAGCCGAGGAGAGGGAGATGGGAGAGAGAGAGGACAGAGACAGAGAGAGGAGAGAGAGAGAGAGAGGAGAGACGAGAGGAGAGAGGCAGGAGGGGAGAGAGAGAGAGAGAGAGAGACGAGAGAGAGAGAGGAGAGAGAGAGGATCGAGAGAGAGAGAGGAGGAGATCTTGGGAGAGACGAAGCTGGAGGAGAGTCGGGAAGCTGGGAACGTCTTGGCTTAACGACGGAAAACATTTTCGAACGAGAAAGGGAAAGAGAGAGAGATAGTCAGAAGAGTCAGAAAGAAGAAGATAGAAGAAAGACGAAAGAAGAGACCGAAGAAAGAAGAAAGAAGAGAAGAAGAAGAAGAGAAGAGAGAAGAAAGAGAGAGAGAGAAGAGGAAAAGGGAGAAGAGAGAGAGAGAGAGAGAGAGGAGAGGGGAGAGAGAGAGATGACGAGAGAGAGGAGAGGGAGAGAGAGGAGATGAGAAGAGAGAAGAGAGAGGAGCGAGACAGACAGAAAGGACAGACATGGGGAAAGAGAGAACAGACAGGAGAGAACCCCCCCAGACCAGACAGACAGACAGACAGACCGACCGACAGACAGACAGACAGACAGACAGACAGACAGACAGACAGGACCGACCGAACGACAGTGCCGACAGTCACCCGACGACCGGGACAGACAGACCAACTCAGACATAGCGAGAAGTCCACTTCCATTTATTTTCCCCTCTTCAAACCACTTCACAACGACAAGACGCAAACAATTTTTTGATACCATACCAATTTTTCACTCACAAACTGAATATCATAATCAAACTTAAACTGTTAAAAAAAAACTGTTTCCTCCAGACAAAAGGGATAAACAAATTACAAGACAAGACAAAACACGACGCGTTTCGAACTTTCTGGTCTTCTTCAAGCGAGATCCCCAACATTCAGAATATTGAAACGAAGAACGAGCAATCATTAATCTTCTCACACTGGGCGTTAAAAACGGACGTTGAACGAATTTGGAACGCATTAATCTCGCCTGGAGAAGGCCAAAAAGCTCGAAAGGCGTCGTGATTTGTCTTGTAATTTGTTTAGAAAGAGAGGGGGTTAGTTTTTCGTCAAGGACACAGACAAATAGAGTACAGGACAAGACACAATGCATTTCGACCTCCTTGGGTCTTCTTCAGGCGAAAACAAATAACTTTAAGGGCAGGGAAAACGAAGAATGAGAAACCACTTATCTTCTCATGTTCGTGTTTTTCCTTGTCCTAGATGTTATATGTTTTCGTCTGAAGAAGACCCAGGAGGTCGAAAATGCATTGTGTCTTGTCCTGTCCTCTGTTTGTCTGTGTCCTTGGCGGTAACTAACCCCCTCACATTCTAAATTTTGCTTCATTTTCCGCCCTCAGTCACTCTGCTTTGAAACTTGTAATTTGTCCCTTTTTGTGCGACGGAATAGTAGTGGGGTTTTTTGTTGTTGCTTTTTCTTTTTCTTGGTTTGTTTTGTTTTGTTTTACGTGTTATGTCTTTTAAGTTTGTTTCAGTTTCCGCTCGCAGTCTTCTCACTTTGAAACTGATTTATAATCAAGTTCATATCCACCATATTTACACCTTCCGTCCAATTTCTTTCAACCACTACACAAAAGCAGACAAGAAGGGAGAGAAGGAGCATATAGATTAAAAACAACAACAACAACAACGACAACAATAACGCAACCCTGTTTGTTTGGCCTCAACACAAGCAGAAACATAAGTTTAAAAAATATATAGTCATACAAATGACTTCCTTCGAGGACTGAATAAAAAGGAAAAAAAAAAACATACCAAAAAAAAAAAAAAAAAAAAAAAAAAAAAAAACAGAACCGAGCTGAACTACAAAAGACGGCAGGTCTCTCCTACATCGCTGTTCATATAACCACCTAACCCGACAGGGCAGCCTGGCTAGGGCATTGTGGGTAAACCGGCAAGCTTGCACCACCTCTGCCCATATGCGAACGCCGGTGTCTCTTTCTTCCAATCATAATGAAGATGATAAAATTTGACGAACCAAGTAGCCTGACCTGACATGACGCTGACGCTGACGACGCGACGATGTTGCCGCTGCTGCTGCTGCTGCTGCTGCTGCTGATGATGATAGATAGCAGAAGCAACAATAGCAACAATTAAAAACAATAGCAACAATAATAACAGTAATAATAACAATAACAACTATAGCAACAACCACAATAACCACACCACACAACAACAGCTGCAACAACAGCAACAAGAATCATGAATGA
>JADBJO010003835.1:197635-202635 GCA_016801955.1 Conus betulinus
ACAGGGAGATTTTTCCCTCAGAGTTAAGATTGGTTCTGACTCCATTTCCCATACAGTCCTTCGAATGAGACTATAAACTGAGGTTCCGTGTGTGAACACACGCATAACATCTTGCACACACGCAAAATCCCATCACCAACTTTCGGAAGAGAAGGCCAGTTTGGTCTTCGGTATGGATGTCACGTTACACATAGCATGCACTTTCCCCGAAGTTGGAGTATGGCTGTCTTATGGCGGGCGGATATAAAAAAAAAAACGGTCATACACACAAAACTCCACTCCCTTTGTTGGGTACGTGGGATTAATCCTTGCCTGTCTATACAGGGAGTGTCGGCAGGAGTATCAGCCTGCGTACGCAGAAAAAAAAGTGGTTGCATACACTTAGAACAGACTTGTAAATTTTCTACAGTTGTGTCTTCTTTAGAGGTTACGAACACAGCAAAACAATTCTTCCCGGTAGCAGTCAGCAGGAGAATGACAATTACTGGTAGCAGTGACCACATGTTGTTGAGCAGTCTCGCCTTAAAGAAACTGCCAAGAGCGGTGGTAGTTGCTGTTGATTTAACACGTGCTTTTGATTCCAATTCAAAAGATTGTGTGCTAAATGCTTTCATGAAATTTGGGTTTGGGGAGATGATTATTATTTCATGGGCTAAGGTTTTGGTGCGCATAGTTGTATAGGATACTGTGGATGGATAAGCGGTGAATTCAAATAGTAAGATGTATTAGGCAGGGTTGTTGCTTGTCTCCAACGGTTTTTTTTTGTTTTTGGTATTGAATTGACAGCAGTCAAGATACGTGAAACCAGAAAGTTAAAAAGTATTGATCTGAAAGGGAAATAAAATATTCCCACAACAATCTTAAACATTCTTTTATATGCTGATGATATCACTTTGTTTGCACAAGATGGGGATAATGTAGAAAAATAGCTTTTGGTACATCTTATCATTTTCGAACAAACGTTTTATCTGTATATCTACCTATCCATTTCTCAGACTATGTATGTTACAAACATACATTGTTATTCCTGATTTTTTTTTAATTGCAGCAAAAAAAAAAAAAAAAAAAAAAAAAAAAAAAAATCCGAGGTATGAGTTCTAAATGTCGTAAGACACGCTACATGATTTCCTCTTTTAGATCTTGAAGTACACTTCACTGTCAATAATACTTTCATTCACTACATCTTATAAACATGCTCTGTAAACTCAAGTTGATAATATCTGTCAAAAGGCACAATCACTACCCTGTATGGTGCCATAGATGACGAATGGCAAAGCTCACTTAAAGTCAGCTGAAATGCCTTGCAATCGCTTTGCATCTTCTGTAACACAGATCCTGAAGCACTGAAAAACCCTCATGGCTATATGCCAGTCTGGAAGTAACAGGACACAGTGCTGGATTTTTACAACATTGATGTCTTGGCTCTAATGTTGTTCACTTCATGTTTTTAGATAAAAGATTGAAAGTTTTTTTAATTCATTTTTTTTTTTAGTTTTAAAGTGAGGTGACTGCAGTCGGAAATTGAAACAAACTTAAAAGTGAAAATACTATTCCGCCAGACAAACGGCACAAACAAATTAAAAAGACAAAACATATTTCGTTTTCATTGTCCTGAATGCTGTTTATCTTGCCTGAAGAAGACCAACGAGGTCGAAACGCGTCGTGTTTTTGTCTAGCAATTTGTTTGTCTCTTTGTCCGGCTGAACACTAGTTTTTCTTGTATTTATTTAACCGAATATTCAGTATGATAATTCTGTGTACACTTTGAAGTAAGGTAAACTCCCCAAAATGTTATCATGTGTTTTAAATTTCAGTATTTCACAGCTTATCCAGATTGATGAGAAAACGGGTGGGCCAACATTGTTGCGATACAGAATAAGTTTTTTTTTTTTTGTTGGTAGATGGTGTTAACTATTTGAAGATTGATAGTTGCTGAGCTTATTAAGTTTTAAACTGATATGTTTTTCGATGAAAATGTAACTCTCTTGTCGAAATTTTTTCTTGGTCATAGTTACATTCACCCCCAAACAGATATTATTAGCATATTGTAAAAGGAGAGCACTGCTTGACAAAGACCACGGGGTGCACTTGATCATCAATACACACAAGATATATGTTGACTTTGATATAAGGACGACAGGTCAGAGAGCAATTTTGTTTGTCATTTATAAACTGTCATTCTCCCTTTTCCCTCCCGCATGTGCTATCAGTGGAAACGTCTTCTAACCGGAAGACGACGATGTTATCTCAATTCTAACACCCCACACACACCGCCAACCCAGTAACGGACGGGACAATCATGGGAAAACCGGTGTCGACAAGAGAAGCGCCCCCTCTTTATTGAGTTTATTTAAAACAGGGGTAAAGAAAAAAAAAAATACCTGCTCCACTACCCTCTCTCTCTCTCTCTCTCTCTCTCTCTCTCTGTCTCCCCTCTCCTCTCTCTCCTACCTCAGCCCTCTCCGTTCAGTTGCCGGCATATATAATCAGTGTCTTTCTGCGCGCGGCTCAAGCCCTAATCTCTTTCTTTCTTTCTTTCTTTCTTCTTCTACGTCATCTCGTCTTCCACTCTGTCCGTGTGTCAGACAGCCTGTCTCTCTCTCTCTCTCTCTCTCTCTCTCTCTCTTCTCTCTCTCTCTCTCGGTGTCGGTCTTCTTTCTCTCTGACTTGTCTTTCTTTCTTTTTCTTTCTTTCTTTCTGTCTTCCCACTCACCACCTGTCTGTCTGTCTGTCTGTCTGTCTCTCCTTCCTCTTTTCTCTCTCTCTCCCTCTGTCAGTCTGTCTTTTTGTCTGTCTGTCTGTCTGTCTGTCTCTCTCTCTCTGTGTGTGTGTGTGTGTGTGTGTGTGTGTGTGTGTGTGTGTGTGTGTGTGTGTGTGTGTGTGTGTGTGTGTGTGTGTGTGTGTGTGTGTGTGTGTGTGTGTCTATATCGTTACAACCTATGTTTAATCTGACAATAGATGGTTTCAGTTCAGTTCAGTGTCTATATCCACAAACATCTACATCAGTGTATCCACATGAATAAACATATCTCTCTATCTCTCTATCTACATGCATACATGCGTCTCTCCATGTCTGTTTGCCTCTCTTTGTCTGATCCCCTCTCTCTCGTTCAGTATTGACAATTATCTTTGGGCAGTGTGTGATACTTGTTGCTGAACAGGAAGGTCTGAGGACCTGAGGCTTCTCTCATGGATTGATTCAAACAGAAGCGAACCAGAAACAGAACACATGTGAATAGCTCTTGCCATGCCCTCACTCCCTTCACCTCCTGCTCTTGTGTTATTATGGACCAAGGCCATTTCCCCGTTCTGTGTTCTGTCTTTCCTATCATCTCTCTTCCTCTTCATTCTCCTGTTCCCCCCGGCTGCTTCTTCTCCTTCTCCTGCTGCTGCTGCTGCAGCTCCTCCTCCTCCTCCTCTCTTCTTCTTCTTTCTTCTTCTTCTCCTTCTTATTCTTCTTCTCCTTCTTTTTCTTGTTCTTCCTCTTCTTCGTAGCCTTCGTTTTCATCTTGTTCTTCTTGTTCCTACTTAAGTTCTTGTTCTTCTTGTGCTTACTCTAAATCTTGTTCTTCTTGTTCTTCTTTTCTTGTTCTTGTTCTTCTTCCTCCTCCTCCTCCTCCTCCTCCTCCTCCATCCTCTCCTCCTCCTCCTCTCCTCTCGTTCTCCTCCTTTTCCTCACCTTCCTCTTCTTGTACTTTTTTTTTCTTCTTCTTTCTTCTTCTTTTTCTCCTCCTCCTCCTCTTCCTTCTCCTTCTTCTTCTTCTTCTTCTTCTTCTTTCTTCTTCTCCCCTCCCTCCTTTTCCTTTACTTGCTTTCCTTCTCCTACACACAATCCTGTTTGTAATTTGTTTCAGCCCGGATGATGTTTTCGTGGCTGTTTCGGCTAATATTCTACATGACTTAAATCTAATCTGACTGATCCCCTCCCCCCTCCCCCCCTTCCTTACTCTTAATCTCTTTTCTTTTGCATTCTTCTTCTTCTTCTTCTTCTTCTTCTTCCTCCTCCTCCTCCTCCTCTCTCCTCCTTCCTCCTCCTCCTCTTCTCTCCTTCTTCTCCTCTTCTTCTCCTTCTTCTCTTCTTCTCTT
This sequence comes from Conus betulinus, assembly GCA_016801955.1. NCBI lineage: Eukaryota > Metazoa > Mollusca > Gastropoda > Neogastropoda > Conidae > Conus > Conus betulinus. Next base: position 201,722 of record JADBJO010003835.1, read on the forward strand.
CTTCTTCTTCTTCTTCTTCTTCTTCTTCTTCTTCTCTTCTTCTCTCTCCTCCTTCTCTTCTCTCCTCCCCTCCTCCTCCTCCTCCTCCTCCTCCTCCTCCTCCTCCTCCTTTTCTACTGCTACTACAAATACCACTACCACTGCTGCCACTACTACTACTACTACTACTACTACTACTACTACTACTACTAAGCACATTATACATGATCTTTGCTGCTGCTGCTGCTACTAACATTACTATTGCTACAACTACTACTGCTGCTGCTGCTGCTGCTGCTCCCGCTCATACCCGCAGCAGGTGCATTTACTACTGCTGCTAACACTACTGTTATTGCTGCTACAACAACGACTACTGCTGCTGCTGCTCCCGCTCATTCACCGCAGCAGGTGCATTTACTACTGCTGCTAACACTTCTGTTATTGCTACAACAACGACTACTGCTGCTGCTGCTGCTGCTCCCGCTCATACCCGCAGCAGGTGCATTTTACTACTGCTGCTAACACTACTGTTATTGCTACAACAACGACTACTGCTGCTGCTGCTGCTCCCGCTCATACACCGCAGTGAGTGCATTTTCTACTGCTGCTAACACTACTGCTATTGCTACAACAACGACTACTGCTGCTGCTGCTGCTCCCGCTCATACACCGCAGCGAGTGCATTTACTACTGCTGCTAACACTACTGCTATTGCCACAACAACGACTACTGCTGCTGCTGCTGCTGCTGCTGCTCCCGCGCATACACCGCAGCGGGTGCCTTTTCAAATCAGTCATCCCGATTAGACAGGCACGCAGTAAAGACACGCGCGTGTCCTTCTCCCTTGGGTGTCCTAGAGGCGGCCCTAATTAAACTCTCCAACGACTGCCGTGACCCAGAGGGCCGAGCGAGGGTTCCCCCCGCCGAGAGATAAG
>JADBJO010003836.1:0-10000 GCA_016801955.1 Conus betulinus
CGCGGATATAGCCAGCGGGAGCGGAATGCTGGCGTCTGGCTCTTCCCATCACCAGGTAGCGGCTGCTTTGGGTATTGTTTCTCAAATGTGGAATCATAATAGGACACAGGAATGGTCATCATGCGGCATTCTGATGGGTACCATGCATCACTTTGCAGAGAGGACAGATTTCTCGGTGGTCAGACTCGACGCCAGCCGTTCATTAACGCTACAGAGCTGCGTTAGAACATCCAGCATGCCACAGGCAATTGAATTTCCACTCAACAGTGAGAAGAAGGCTTCAGGAGGCAGGACTTGCCTCCAGAGCACTGGCTATCCTCATTCCTTTGACCGGAAACCGTCAGCGAGCCAGCCTGCAATGGGCTGAAGATCATCGTCATTGAACTACAGCTGACTGGAACCCCTGTTCAGCGACGAGTCCAGATTTTGTCTGGATGTGACAGATCGACGTCGGAGGGTGTGGCGACAACCAGGAGAAGGATTTCGTAGTATTCACGTAGCGCAACAAGGCCCCATGGTGAAGGCTCAATCATGATCTGGGGCGACATTTCCATGTAAGGCATGACGGACCTGTATGTGCTGCAGAACGGCACCATGAATGCGGTCAGGTACCGTAAAGAGATCGTCCGCCCCATTGTGCGACCCTATGCTGGTGCAGTAGGTGAAGGCTTCATTTTTAATGGACGACAATGCCCGCGGCCACTGTGCTCATGTCATCAGTCAGTACCTGCACGACGAGGGGATTGAACAAATGGAATGGCCAGCTCGTTCTCCAGATCTTAATCCCATTGAACATGTTTGGGTCATTACTGGGTGGGCTGTACAAGCACGACATCACCAGCCTCGGACATTAGGTGACCTTGGGATTGCTCTCCCTGAGGAGTGGGACAGAGTTCCCCAGCAGCAGAGAAAAAACTCATGTAGCATGTGGAGGCGCTGCAGGGCGGACTGCGAAGCTCACGGGGGTCACACTCATTACTGACTGTTTATTTTGTCATGTTTTCCACTCTCATGAATGTTAACTGAATAAAATGGCACTTTTCTTCCATGCCCTGTTTATGTTTGATTTCAGGGGCTACCTTTATTATTATATTGTTGTTGCTCTAATTGCAAGCACATTTTCCAGAATGAAATTTCTTTGTCTTCAAAATGAACCAGAAATGAGACTTAACCATTTTGTTTTCAATAATTTATTTCAATATTTCTTACAGCACTGTGTTCAACATCTGATTCTTAGCAAGTGTTGAGTAGTATATTCCAGGATTCTAAAGAGACTTCCACAATAATTATCCAGTGTAGATACACGCCGTGTCGTGAGTCAATGTCACATTAAATGTACACTGCCGTGAGCAACAACACATAGACCTATCTGTATCAGCCCCTAATAGTAACTGAAAGCGAATTGGTTGTAAGACCACCACCACCAGTACCACCCCACCACTTCACCTATCACACCCACACACACACACACACACACACACACACGTGCGATCACTCAACAATAACTGAAACGAGCTGGTTATATCGGCACATTTCTTGTTTGCCCTGTGTATAGAATATGCTTCTGATTTTCTTACCATAAATGTTAAGTAATTTCCAGCAGCCATTAACTGGTAATCAGGTCAGGATGTGATTCTAACCATTTCAGAAGTTTCGTTTCATTACTTTGTTTCCTCTTTTCAGACCAGGTGTTGAATGTGTACATAAAAGGGTTGATGGCTGAGTTTAAAGGTAAAACAAATATAGCTAGGCCCACGTTCACTTCTCCTGGGATTGGGATTCCAGCCACTGCCATTACCCCACACAGACCGATAGGAAACCAGCACATAAAATCTGTCACAGCGACAGTAATCAACCGTCGAGCTATGGTCATGTCCCGTGACACTTTCGTAGAATTACTCTTTAAAGCATTATCCTGTATTGACCTGTAGATTAAAGCCTGTCCAGCAGATATACATAATAATAAACGAAATTCAGTACAATTAAAACACTAAAAAGAATAAGCCTTTCCTTTGAAATCTTGTCTTGTGACTGGCAAAGGGATACAAATACCTGTCTGGCTGTAGAATTCCCAGTGTGATACCATTGGCAGTAAAGGCACCAATGCTAAAAGACAGCCTGAAAACCACATAAACAGGCAGGCCACTACCGCTGATTTCCCATCAAATCTCCTTGTGGTGAAAGGAAAGTGAATGACAACGAAGCGATCGAGTGTTATGAACCAGATGATGAAAGCTGAAACCTCACTAGACAGCAGAGACAGAAATCCGGCCACTTTACAGGCCGCACTGTTTCTCCACGTGTCATCATTGTGAAGATATCGTCCACGGAACTGCTCATCAGCCACACCAATAACAGCCATGTAGACACCCATCAGAAGATCAGATATGGTGAGATTGGTGACGAACACACTGAAGCCACTTGAAGACGTCATGCTCTTTGAAAACAGACGTGCACTACAGCAGCAGACGTTGCCAGTCACTGACAGACAAACGATCAGCCACAGAAACAGGCGGTATGTCCACGACTGCAACAGATCTTTACACGAAGAAATTTCATCCTTTGGAGCAACGCAACTGATGCATCAATGTTGTAGGGAAATATGTCTTCACAGCAGAGTTTCCTATTTTGAGTGGATAGAAAGTGCAGATAATGAAGCCCTTTAAATATGTCGTATGAAAAATGTTCCACAGGGCTGCTATCCATGTAAATATGAGTTAACTGTGGTGTGTGCTGAAAACCAGACAGGCTGATAGTGTGCAGTGAAGTGGAGGTTAAATTCAGTGTTTGTATGTGTGAAAACAGTGATAGATCTTTGGCTTCAAACACAGTTAACATGGTGTGGGAGAGGTCTATCACCGTCAGTGCTATTTGTTGGTAGACAGAGGACTGAGAACTCTGAAGGGTGGTGAGAGGATTGCTAGACGGGAGAGAAATTTAAATTTTTTAAAGGAAGTAAAGTAGTCAAATTGACGGACGGCAATTTGTTTTCGCTCAGGTCAAGAAATATTAAGTTTGTCAATTGTACGGTGGGCAATGCAAATATAGAACAGTGTGTTAAATCCACACCAATGAGGAGAGTGTTGTTCGTCACATCAGACAGTGTCATACCAGAGCCTGTAGCATCCAGGAAACGGAGCTGACTGAAGTCTGCTGCTGTAAAAGGATGGGCACAGAGAAACGTGTGACCCTGACAAACGCAGGTTATAGGACACATCACGTGACACGCTAATTCATCTTCTTGTTTAGGACAGTGAGGCCAGCCATCACATATGTGGTCTATGTGCAAACAAATGAGCGACAGTCTACATCGAAATAGTCCTGGACATTTTTCTTCATCACATCGCTCTTCATCCTGGTGGTCAATACAATCGTACAGTCCATTACATCGTGTGTAGACAGGCAGACAGTCATTGAAGTCACCGGGACAACGATAGTGACTCGCAGGACAGGACTCGTTGGAATTCATTGGGGTGGAAATGAAGCGTGTTCTGCCATCAAAATTGACCATAGCAGGAGGGCGAACTGGACAGAGATGAAAAAACCTCGTCTCTGATTTGCTCACAGCTTTGTTCATCTGATTGGTCATGACAGTGGAACACAACATCACACACCTGATGAAAGTGCACACACTGACCACTTCTACATTCAAAGGTGTTGGTACACGGAGGAGCTACACAGAAAGATTCATCACTTTCATCCTGACAATCAGTTATAAAGTCACATACCAGACTAAAGGATATCACCGTAGAATCACCACTGCATGTGAACATGTAGAAAGAAGTGACAGGGTGTTCTGTTGAATCATATGGGTCTGTGGTCGCCAAACAGTGAGGAAACCGGAGAAGAACGTTGAACTCTTGCTGACACATTTCAGACTGGGTGGGATCACACAGTAGGAATGTGTGTGTCACGTGACCACCAGGACATTTTTTCATATATCGCTGTCCTGAAAGCAGGACAAGTTCCCTGGGTTTCAACGGAATGTCCCCGCATGATAAGGATTTTGTTCAGTCCTGTTTATTTGTAAACTCACAAACGCGCTGTAAGTGAAACCTCTTTGGCGTGCTTTAAATCTCAAGAAGGCGCCTAAGATTATACACTGCTTTGCTGCATGTCGAATGATATTACGGGCATGGAAAGAGTGGTGATGAACTGTTCCGTCATTGTGGATTAAACTGTCTACATACATACTTGGCAGTGTTTGGTCATTTTTATATAAACCAGTAAATACGTCCTTGAGTCTCCGTGCATGTATTTTTGTTTTATTCAGTACTGTGCGAACGCTGTCAACAATACATTTTGGCAAGCTTAACATGCCACCAAGTGAACTACAATACTGAGATGCCTTTTGGGAGCGTTGACACACCGTGGCAGAGCCTCCATCTCTGTTGTTAGTTTTGTCGACATCATGCAGATTGCTGACGATGCTGTAGCAACGGTCACACAACGCTATCATCCCCTGACACTCCGGACTGCTGTAGGGACACTCCCCTGTTTCATCCCGCCCGTCTTCACACTCTGTCTTCAGGTTGCAGGCCACGTGGGGATGGAAGCTGGTGTAATGCCTCACAGAACAGTTCCAGAAACCACTGGATATCTTATGAGGCATCTGACTCTCCGGGAAGAATGAAAACAAAAGTCTAAAGCTAATGCGACCTGACCCAATAGTTTTTCTTAAATATAACACCAACTTGGCTGACGTTATGCAGACTGGAAAATCACTCTCACAAAACACAGAATGCCAGAATTCCTGACGTCTGCTTATTTGAAAGGCGTTGTGATTCTTGCGCAAATCGTAATAGACTGTGTCATATTGAGACTTACGATACAGTGTCAGCATCGGTCTGTAAAGCAGTTTTTGTTTAAAAGTCACCATTAGTGCGTGTTTGGGAGGTATCGGTAAATCCATAATGTATTGACATGCCTCAGCATCACTCATATTTTTTGTTTTCCATGAGAAATCCGGATGACTGAGATGTCATCACAATATCAATATAGGGAAATGCGTCATAAATCCCAATATAAGTGACCAACATTGAACTGACTCATCCTCGAAGCCTTGCGTTTCTCTGTGCCCATCCTCGAAGCCTCGAACCCAAAGAGGAGTCAAACGTTAGCGAATGCATCAAACGCAACAAAGTTGGACATAGACATCTAAATGCGAACGAATGTCCATCAGTAATGAAACGAACAGATCTGCTGGATACGCGAGAGTCAATGGAGAAGTATGCAGAATGGGGAAAAACGAAAAAAAAAAGTAAAAATAAGAGAGAAAGCGCCTTTTATAATACCAAAAATTATAAGTGGAGAAAATATATTATCTTGGCATACACTTGTCATTTTTTTTTTCTGCAGAATTAGTTGCTCTTCTAATGTCCCTAAAGTATGTTTTAAATTCTTCCATAGAAAATTGTCCACTTTTGCTGTAGAGTGATTCAAAGTCAGCCCTTCTGCCTCACAACCTCTAAATCCAAAGATTCGTTGTAATACTGTTACAGAATTAATTACGTGACAGATCTCCTATCGATGAAACATGTTACTTGATTGTCCAGGAGCAATGAATACAGTGCAAAATTCTGGTACTAATATTTCACATGATAGATCGATTCCACTGACTTTACCTAAAATGTTAAATAATTTTTTTTTCTTTTGTTCGTTATGCCCACATCTATTACACAGTCCAGTAGAAACTTACATTAACTTTCAACAACCCCTCATATACAAAAAGAAATCACACACACACACACACACACACACGCGCGCGCGCGCGCGCGCGCGCGCGCGCACACACACACACACACATGCACGCAGGCACACACACGCACGCACACACACACACACACACACACACACGCACACACACACACACACACACACACACACACGCACGCGCGCGCGCGCGCGCGCGCGCGCGCACATACCATTTCACAATCTTTCTGTAATCACGTTACGTTGGAAGACGTTAAATTGAAGAAGAACAACAACAACAACAAAAACAACACACACACACACACACACACACACACACACACACACACACACACACACACACACACACACACACGCACACACGCACGCACGCACGCACGCACACACACACACACACACACAAATACTTTTTAAAAGATCGTCCTTTTTAATCGATAGCCTACGCAAGCGATCCACGGTTTCCTTCGACACACTCTTTCGCTAATAAAGAGGCACGAAACCATCTGGAGCCTGAACACAGTTCCAGTCAACAGACATGAAACAACCCGGAACCTGAACACAGTTCAAATCAACAGACATTAAACCAACTGGACCTTCAACACAGTTCAAATCAACAGACATGAAACCACCTGGAGCCTAAACACAGTTCAGATCAACAGATATGAAACCACCCAGAGCCTGAAACACAGTTCAAATCAACAGACATGAAACTGACCGGAACCTGAGCACAGTTTTTCCTCAACAGACATGAAACCACCCGGAGCTTGAACACAGTTCAAATCAACAGACATGAAACCACCCGAGCCTGAACACAGTTCAAATCAACAGGCATGAAACAATCCGGAGCCTGAACAAATTTCAAATCGTCAGACATGAAACCACCCAGAACCTCAACACAGTGCAAATCAACAGACATGAAACCACCCAGAACCTCAACACACTTCAGTCAACAGACATGAAACCATCCGGAGCCTGAACACAATTCATGACAACCTCCTTTCTTGGATTTTTTTCCAGGAAAGTTTTTTTTTTTTTTTTTTTAACTTTCCAAGGAGAGGTGCCGGGGAAATCTTCTTCAAATATGTTAGGGCAAAAGTACCAGAAGACTGCTTTGTATTATGTCACCGATAAAGTTTTATAGTTTCTGATATGCGATACTTATGTGCTTGGTGTATTCATGGCATGAGGATGGTTATTCTTGGACATGAATTTCAAGTGTTCTGTTAGATTCTTCTAAAACGTTTCGTTTTTTTTTTTTTTAATTTCAAATGTGTGTTGCTTTTCATGAAATGCTTCTTTCATGCATAGCATCTTGGTTGACATCAGTCAACTACAGAGGCTTAGGGGATGTGTTTTACTCTTTTTTGCAGTTACAAATGGAGCATGTTTTGTCATAGATATCAGTAAATGACTTGTCAGTCAGTCAGCCATTTCCCTGACTGCTGGTCGTTGGGGGGGACGTGATGAGGCAGCTGCCGTTTTCTCTCCAGGCTCTTCTGTTGGTGGCTGTCTTGAGGAGATCTGGCATGGTCATTTTTGTTCCAGTCCTTTATATTGTCAGACCAGCTCTTTCTCTGCCGTCCTCGTTTGCGCCCCTCCTTCAACGGTACCTTGAAGGATGGTTTTTGGAGAGGGTATTGTGACGAATGACGTCGCCAAACCATGCCATCTTCCGTCGTTTGACGGTTGCCAGAAGTGGTTCGTGGGGCCCAACTAGGTTAGTGACCAGGTTCCGCAGGTGCCATCTTTGGACAGGGTCGCTCCCAAGTACCTGAAGCTGGTTACTTCTTCCAGGGGCTCACCATTCATGGTTATGCTGGTACTGCTGCTAGTCGTGCTGTTGACCATGACCTTTGACTTCTCTGTGCTGACCTCCATGCTGTAGGCACTTGCTCTTGTGACAAGATTGTTTGTAAGATCCTGGAGCTCGGTGTTGCTGCCCCCCATGAGGTCGATATCGTCTGCGAAATGAAGGTTGCAGACCGGCTTGCCGCCAATGCTGATGGAGGTGTGGTGTTCTTCGAGGGTCTCTTGCATGATTCTCTCCAGAAAGATGTTGAAAAGGACTGGAGATAGTAGGCACCCTTGCCTGACTCTGACTGTAGTCGAGAAGAACTGACCCTGCTAGCTATTGAGAAGTACTGTGCTGCTGAAGTGTTCGTAGAGGGCCTGGATGACTTGGACGAGTCTCTCATCAATGTTGAAGTCTCTGAGAACCTGCCATAGGCCGTTGTGCCACACCCAGTCGAATGCCTTCTTAAAGTCAATGAAGTTGTGGAAGAGGTCCTTTTGGTGTTTGTAGATGCTTTTCAATCAGGACTCAGCAGTTGAAAATTTGTTTCCACAGTGCTCCCCTTTTCTAAAACCTGCTTGTTCTTCTGATAGCAGTTCCTCAGCCTTGGATTTCAGCTGGTTGAGGATGATGCGAAGCATGACTGCTGGGGTGGCTGATCAGACTTATAGTCCTGAAATTTTGGCATTGTTTGAGGTTGCCTTTCTTGGGTAAGGGAATCACCAATGACTGGGTCCACTCTGTTGGCCACTTCTTTTCTGTCCCGATCTTCTGACAAAGCATTGTTAGTGCCTCTGTGGTCTCTTTCCCTCCGTATTTCACAAGTTCAACTGGGACATTGTCCACCCCTGGGGATTTCCCTGGCTTCAGACTCTGTATCGCGGCCTCAACCTCCTCCTTCAGCACTTGGAGACCGTTCTCACTGTCTGCGGGTCGTTGGTTGTCCTGTAAAATGGACCTGGGTTAGGCTGGTAATTGTAGAGGCCCTCACAGGTCCACCTCTTCAGGATTCTGCATTCTGTCAGTAGCTTGCCATCCTTATCTTCGATGACCGCTGATTTTCTCTGGTTAGTCTTATTGAGGGTCTTGAGTGTGTTGTAGGCTTCTTTGCTTCCCTGCTTCCATGCCTTTTTCGATTGCTTCGCACTGCTCCTCTATCCATTTTCCGTGGCTGTCTTCATCTTCTTCCTGACTTCTCTGTTCATCCTGGCTTCGTTGCTGGAGTGTTTCTTTTCTCTTAGTTCCCGCCTCTTGTCACATAGATCTAAGACCTCATTTGTAATCAAAGGCTGGATCTTCTTCTGCTTCTTTCCCACAACTTCTTCAGCTGTTGTCGTTAGCACCTCTTTGATGTTAATAGCAAGGGTGCCTACATCGCTGTCCACTAAGTTGAGGGCAGCAAACTTCCCACCTACTTGAGCCTGGAACACCTCTGCAATTTCGGGGTCCTTCAACTTCTCTAGGTCAAAGCGAATGCGGGGGTTCTTTAGACTTGTACCAGAACTGAAATGCCTCATCAGAATCAGTGATCAGATAGATGCTTGATAGAGATAAATTGATGTTAATGTTGTTCTCAGCTTTTCTTCTTATCACAGTCTCCTTAACTTATTTGTGTAATCTCTGTATTGACAAGAGCTACACTCCTGATATTCTTAGGGAAGCCAAAATCATTCCTGTCCATATATTTTAATTTGTGCAATCTCTGAATTGACAAAAGCTATATTCCTGATATTCTTAAGCAGGCCAAAATTATTCTTGCCTATAAATCTGGAGAAAAGAATGGTCCCTCAAATAACAGACCTATTTCAATATTAATAATTCTGTTCAAACATTTATGTCTATAATCATTTTTTGTCACACGTTTCGTAGAAAAACTTGCTTCGTCCACATCAATCAGGGTTTAGAGAAAATCATTCATACCAAACTGCTTTAACTAGCGTTGTCTGGGATTGGCACCTGAATATGAACGAAAACAAATTTACGTGGGTATTGCTTATCGACTCTACAAAAGCTTTCCATGCCATTAACCATAATTTGCTGCTACCCAACCTGGCCTTATAAAGAAAATGCTGCCTAGTCTTTTTCTGTTGTTAGACCCTTCTTTTCTACCCATCATCATAAGGTTTTCTCGGGTAACGAACAATTATTCCAGACACAAAACTGTGGTGTCCCCCAGGGATCTGATCTTGGTCCACTTCTTTTCTTCGATCTATACTAATGCTCTTCCCTTGTGCAGTTCGCAAGGCGTGTGTGAATCACATGTAAGCGAGACGTCTATTCATTTGTGCCATTAGGATATAAAATAATTATTCACACGACTCTGCAAAACGATGTCAGTCACGTAACGGAATGGACTAAGCTGAATTACATGTCCTCGAACCATAAGAATCCCTAAATAAATGATGATAACTTCGCGCGAAAAAAAACGACAAAAAATAACCTTCAGTCTGTCTTCTACGCACTTTGGTTATACAGCCAATCAGGAAGTAGATACTC
>JADBJO010003836.1:15000-27935 GCA_016801955.1 Conus betulinus
GGACTGCTGCTTTATGTATCTTGATGACATTCTTGTTACAAGTGCTTCACCCGAACAACAAGAGGCCGACCTACGCATCATTTTCAGCCTATTGACCTCCAACGGTTTAGTGGTCAATATCACGAAATGCGTATTTGGTCAATCTACCCTGCATTTCCTTGGAATTTTAGTCTCAGCAGCCGGGATTGAACCCCTGCTAGAGAAAGTTCGCGCAATCGTTGATCTTCCCACTTCTTCTGACAAGAAAGCTCTTGAACGTTTCCTAGGAATGATGATTTTCTATCACAGATTTCTCCCAGGCATCGCAAAGCGCCTTGCAACTCTGACTGAGGCTATCAAATGTAAACCCAAGAAATTCACATGGATACCTGAATGTCAAGCTACATTTCAGGAGGCCAAATCAGCACTAGCTTCTGCTGTCATGCTCCAACACCCCGACCCGCAATCTCAAACAACGTTCAGTGGACGCATCAGAAACTGCCATGGGAGCCAAACTGTCACAACAGCAGAATGGTACCTGGAAACCCATTGCATTCTTCTCCAGAAAGCTCACACCCACCCAACAACGTTACTCAACGTTTGATCGTGAACTGTAGGCCATCTACAGTGCAATCCAGCATTTCTGCTACTTCTTGGAAGGAAGAACATTCACGGTGTTCACAGATCACAAACCACTCATTCATGCCCTGACAAGCAACACTGACAGATCCCCTCGCCAGGAACATCAGCTTTGCTACATAGCCGAGTTCATAACAGACATCAGACACATCAGTGGGTTAGACAACATTGTACCTGACACACTCTCCAGGGCACCTGTTTCTGGCCAAGAGCCACTGATTGCTAGTACATTACCAGGCCCTGCTGTAGATCTTGTTCGAATGGCAGCAGTGCAGCAAACCGATCCCAACGTTGCAGACTTACGCTCCAAACCAGGATCCCTACAACTGAAGGACGTCACTCTGGATGGCACCCCAAATTCTCTGTGTGATGTTTCTACGGGCCGCCCCCGGCCAATGGTACCTCCAGCATGGACAAAAACTGTATTTGATGTTTTGCACAACCTGCGTCATCCTGGACCCCAAACCCTCCATCCGCGCTATCTCAGCACGATACATCTGGCCTGGATTCAAAACAGATGTGAGGAACATGGTCAAGGCTTGTCACGAATGTCAGGCTAGCAAAATTGGACGTCACACCAAAGCTCCACTCTCCCCTGTTTGACCCCCTTGATAGACGCTTTGGTAACATACACATAGACCTTGTGGGACCACTCCCTTCATCAGAAGACTGCACTTATCTGCTTACCATTGTGGACAGATTTACAAGATGTCCAGAAGCTATTCCTCTTCCCAACGCAGAAGCTGTTACATGTGCCAAAGCCTTAATGCGTGTTTGGATCGCTCGATTCGGAGTTCCAGACGCAATTACTTCAGACCAAGGCCGCCGTCAGTTCACCAGCGCGCTTTGGCGGGAGCTGAACATGGTGCTTGTAGTTACACCCCAAACTACTACAGCGTACCATCCCCATGCTAATGGCAAGGTGGAAAGGTTTCATCGCAGTCTCAGTGCCGCTCTCAAGGCTCCCTCGACGGACCACGCTGGATGGACGGACAACCAATCGTGATGCTTGGCATCCAGACAACGTGGAAAGAAGAACTTGACATCGCTCCTGTTCTCCTCATCTACGGCACAAACTTCCGAGTACCTGGTGATTTCCTTCCACCTCCATGTGCAGACAAGGTGTTCCCTTCCAGTGCCAGTAAGAAAAACTTAGACAACTTTCCGCTTTTCCCCCTTCCCACCATGGATCACCAGCGTTGTACATTCCCAAGAACTTACAGTCAGCAGATCAGGTGTACCTTCGTCATGACGCCTGCAAGGGCCCCTTAGTGAGGCCTTACGATGGACCTTCTCCTGTGTTAGCCCATGCCGAAAAACACTTTGACATGTTCGAAGATGGGAAGACTGTTCGTGTGTCACTGGATCGACTCAAGCCTGCTTATTTCCCACAAACTTTTTCCAGACCTGGTCGGAATCCCTGTGTGTCTGAGCCACAGGACCCTCATGTTCCTCAGGAGGATCGCACTGCCAAAACAGATGATGCTACCCACACCAGATCGTGCTGCCAGATCTGGTGATGCTCGAAACAACGCTCCAGCACCTGCAGCACCTTTGTCAAATACTCCAACACCACAAATTACAACTCGCACTGGGAGACTGGTACAGAAGCGAAGGAAATATCGAACATTTGACCAACTCAGCCGAGTCTGAACATCACAACATAGAACAGATACTTTAAAGACTCACCCAAGCTTATACTTTTCACATGATATTGGACAGTTGTTGGTGAATTTATTGAATATATTATCTGTTTTACTTTGGTATGTTTGCATTCATCGCACTGTGCCGTTCGGGGGGGAGCCCTGTAGCACTAATCTGATGACATAACGTCGCATGCGATTTGGGTTTTTAGTCAATGGTAGTTGGAAACCGGAAGCGTTGCTATGACCACGTAGTTCAACGACTGTGTTAGAGAAGTTGATCACAGAATGTTTTAGTTTTGTTATTAGAATATTTAAAACGTTGCCTACGCGTCTGTGTGTTGCTTCAATAATAATAATAATAATAATAATAATAATAACAGAAGTAGTTAAAACATTACTGCTGCTGCTGATGATAATGATAAATGCACAACAACACAACAAACAAGAAAACCTTTGAATTATAGCTCAGCTCCATCGATAAAGAAACTAGGTAATCTTCTGTGAGGGTCGCCAGCACTAAATACCATCATGTGAGTTTTTTTTTTTTCAACAGATAAAGATAAACCATTCTCTGTCAAGAAAGCATTTATCTTATCTAAATCAGACTGATAACAGATTTGAATTTGTTTCAGTTTTCTGTTTGAAGTATACTTCAATTTTGCATCCAACCAAATACAAATATCATCAGCAAATTGAACAATCTTAATATTCTATGGTATCTTCTTAGAAAGATCTGATATCATAATACTGAAAAGATATTGAGCAATTATGGATCCTTGAGGAACTCACATTTGTACATCTCTCTGTGAAGAATATGCATATTCAACTCTTGTTTCAATAGTTCTACAGGAAAGAAAATCTTTTACAAACGAAAACATTGTCCGACAAATACCTGCTCTTTCAGTTTAAATAACAATTGAGCGTGCCACACTTGATCGTAGGCTCGTTTAATGTCAAAAAATGTTGCTAGCACATTTTGCCTACGAGCAAATTGGCGTTTTATATTGGTATATAACTTCACCAAGTGATCCGTTGTAGATCTTCCGACCTGAAAACCAGCTTGATGGACTGGAATAACATTGTTTTTATCACAATAGTGAATTAGACGAGCAGTTTACTATCTTCTCCATTACTTACATGTGTGTGAAGTAAGAGAGACTGGCCTGTAACTGTTGACCTATCTACTGGGTTTGTCATTTTTAAGTATGGGAACTATAATTGAATGTTTTCACACACAGCTGGTAATTCACCTTCACTCCAACATGTTTCCATTATCTTATGAAGATACTGCACCCAATTATCTGGTAAATGTTTCAGCATTTTGATTGATTGGAAATTTCATCACGGCCAACAGCTGTTCGTTTATTACTCAATGTAGAGATTCCTTCTTTTTGTTCCAAAAACGTAATAGGGAGTTGAAGTATAAGTTATCGTTAGATTCAGCATCTTTTATTTCTGATTTAGCTTCCTGGTCCCATCTGTATGTCTTACATTTTCTTGAAAGACCTTCTAGTCTGCTGTTTACAGAAAAGATATCAGCAAACATTTCCGCTTTTTGATAAGCTGTTGGAAATTCATTATCTTCAAATTTTGCATTGCACTTAGGAATGAAAACCCGTGCTTCATATATCGAATTTTCTTCCATATTCTACTCCTATCTCAAGGAGAACTTACCTCTTCCTCACAAAAGCTTGACCTATATTCACACTTTGCTTTGGCTAATATTTTGTTGTATGCTAATTTAGCCACCTTTGAATCTCTGAGTTTGGATGGAGATCTACTGCGTAGATAGATTTCATACTTAGAAATTTTTTCTTGTTTTGCTCTTTCACACTCGTCTGTCCACCACACGTGAAGAACAGATCTTGTCAAATGATCATACATAAGATCCACGTGTTCATGTTTAGGAAGACGATATCAAAATTAATGTAAATTTATCCCAGTCTGCTCGATTGTAATTATATTTTCCTGATTTCTTCTTGTATTGATTAAATACGACCCAACTTTTCGTTTAATCGTATATATATATATATATATATATATATATATATATGTATGTGTGTGTGTGTGTGTGTGTGTGTGTGTGTGTGTATAATGCTGAAGAATTAAGTAGTGGGGGGAAAACAAGTGCAGGCTCACAATTCTTCAGTCGTTATAGTAATGACTTGGGACAGATTTAAGCTTTTAGAAAAAAAAATGAAAATGAAGAAATGGGTGATGTATTATAAATATGAGAAACCTTTCACTAGCCCCCTGAGGGAACCATCATAATTCCTCTTGAAGGCACATCTACTTGAATTGCCTGCTCCTAGGCCTTTCGTCTGCTGGATCGGACTCATCAGGGAGATCATCAGGTTGGTTGTGTCTGTGCTCTTGGTGTCAAATAGAGACACACCACAGTCCATAATTATGTGGTGTACTCACCACCAAGGGTTCAAAAAAGAATCCAACAGCACCCTCAAAGCAGCCAGCGAAGGGTAGTAAAATGGAACAAAATGAAAGTGTGGAGAGAGGAAAAAAGTTGCTGAAAAACTAAAAGCATTATTCAAACAGTATAAAATGTAGGGGACAATCTTTGAGCCTATGCCCGAGGATCCATTCAAGGATGCAAGGGAGATCAAAAAGATATGGAACAGTCTGAGTGGTCAGCTCTGCTGTTCAATAATCCAAGCATATTGAGTGGCTAAGAATTGTACAGAACAACCTTTACTTGGATCTCCTAAGAGATGCAATCTCCCACTGATTGACCAAACAATATTATGCTGAACAGTTAAGTAGTGGGGGAAAACAAGTGCAGGCTCACAATTCTTCAGTCGTTATAGTAATGACTTGGCAAAGATTTTAACTTTTAGAGAAAAAATGGACATGAAGAAAATGGGGGATGTATTATAAATATGAGAAACCCCTCACTAGCCGCCTAGGGAACCATCATAATCCATCTTGAAGGCATATCTTTTTGTATTGCCTGCTCCTAGGCCTTTCGTCCGCTGGATCGGACTCATCAGGGAGACACGGCTGGTTGTGTCTGTGCTCTTGGTGTCAAATAGAGACAGACCACAGTCCATAAATCTGTGGTGTACTCACCACCAAGGGTTCAAAACCCCTTGATGATGATGATATATATATATATATATATATATATATATATATGTGTGTGTGTGTGTGTGTGTGTGTGTGTGTGTGTGTGTGTGTGTGTGTGTGTATGTATACATATATATATATATATATATATATATATATATATATATATATATATATATATATGAAAATGGTCACTACCTAGTGTATCAGGAGAAGTTTCCCACATGCAGTCTGGAGCTAATACAGGATAAATGAAGATGTCAATTGCTGATTGTTTATGACCTTCTGTATCTGATATTCTTGTGATGTCACCATTATTCAGTAAGTGTGTGTGTGTGTGTGTGTGTGTGTGTGTGTGTGTGTGTGTGTGTGTGTGTGTGTGTGTGTGTGTCTCGCTTGTTTATTCGTCAATTTGTTTTTTTTTTGTTTGCTCGGGATGGGGATGGCGTAACGTATTCAACCAGTCTGTTTTTCCTGTTTTGTCTAATTTGCACAAATCATCAACATTATCCTGACGCCAAAGGGAAATGTAAGAATTTAAGGTAAATGTAGGAGGTAACATCCCAAGGGAAATGTCAAAAATCTAAACATCCAAAAGGAAATGCCAAGAATTTAAAGTGGAAGTAGGAGGTAAACATCTCTCAAGGCAAATGTCAAGAATTTAAAGTGAATGTAGGAGATAAGCATCCCAAGGGAAATGCCAAGAATTTAAGGTAAATATAGGAGGTAAACATCCCAAGGGAAATGTCAAGAATTTAAGGTGAATGTATCAGGTAAGCATTCCAAGGGAAATGTCAACAAGATAAGGTGATTGCATGAGGTAAACATCTCAAGGGAAACGTCAAGAATTTAAGGTGAATATAGGAGGGTAAACATCCCAAGGGAAATGTCAAGAAATTTAAGGTGAATATAGGGAATAAACATCCCAAGGGATGTGCACGAATTTAAGGAGAATATAGGAGGTAAACATCCCAAGGGAAATGTAAGGATTTTGAAAATTGCTTTCATTACTTTCACTCGTGAACAGTCTCCTCCCTTAACAACTCTTTAAAAATCGGTTGTTAGCCTCCCTATCTCGTCATTATGTTCCAATTGGAGGGGGGGGGGGGGGGGGGGGGGGGGGGGGGGGGGGAGGAAGGAGGACGGGAGAGTGGATGGGGGGGGGGGGGATGTTACTAATCATTTATCTTTGGAGGTACCTGGTCCAACACGTTGGTTGTATTGTTCTTTATTATTCACTGAAATATAGTAGGGATATGGGACATCGTTTACAATATTATCTCAGGTAACTTTTCAAAAGTAGAATACATTGGAACGTCATTTATTATGCTTTCTTTGCACGAAAGATCACTATTAGCCAAAAGAAAATATGTATGATATAGAAAAAGTCTGGGTTTTTTTTTTTTCTTAATTACCGAAACGGACCAGAGGTCGGTAAAGCTACAAATGAAAGACTGTTCCCCTGTCATTACAACTTGTAATGACGTCGTTTTTTTCATGACGGTTATGAGATGAATATTACCTCTGTTACAGTACACTACGTCATTACTTTTTCCATATCAACAGTGTCTATTGGTCTTTTACCAGTTGGCCATTTTGCAATTCTGCTGCATCAATGTTATAAGTGTGAAATGTTTTACGTCTATTTTCCCCTTCTATTCTTACTGTTAAATTCATTTTCTAAGAATGTATTGAGGTTCACCAAATGCCATTTGTTTAATAACGATAATATGCCTTCACGTTACCTCATGACAGCAGTTGCTGACGTGAATGTAATATATAAGTAAATAAGTAAATGTATCATCATCATCATCATCATCATCATCATCATCATCATCATCAATTTAAGGAAGAAAAGCAGTTTTCAGTCAATATCGTTAAGACACGGACATATAATATGCACTGGCTTGTTACATCGTAGAAACAGCAACGTAATAGTTTTGTCAACTGAGACAATCTGTATGCGTGAAGAAATGTTCTCGTTTCCGTATACAGACATAGTGACACATCGATGGGGTATGAAGAAGGCCGATAACAAAATCATTGGTGATTCACTGACAATCAACGACATTTGTCCAGGAGTAGAGTATTTCAGAAGCGAGAACAACGTGAACAATACAATTATGAAGGTCAATAGCTCAGACTGTGAGAGTAATTTGCCACGAAATTCAGCATCGCAAGGAGTTGTGTATGGTGTATGTGACCATTCCAAAACGTTCTGTAAACTCTTCATTTCATCAACATTGAGCTACGTGCGTGCTTCTGTTGAACGTCTGGCATATTGGTGTGATGCAGGGCACTGGAGAAGCACATTTTGTGCTTACAAAGTTTACAGGTCAACCTACATGCGTGTAATATGTAATCAACACACGCTGAAAGAAATGATCGTTCATTCACCATTACTTCAATATGCTTACACTGCATATCAACAGTCCACCAATAAAAGTGATGTTCGAGATAATTACATACCACAATTTGATTGTGAAATATTTAACAAAAACCTCAGGTTACATAATTGTTCCATTTGTAAAGAGATTTATGAATATTTCAGTGGAGAATGGAAATTGTCCCACAGATCAGTCATAATGATCAGCATTCAATATTTTCCATGTATGCCCATGTGTTTTGCAGAACTATCTACAGACTATGCTGTGGCCTTTATTTATACAAAAACAAACACAAGTGATGAAACCATTGAACGCCTGTGTTTTCAGCGTCCTGTTTTAGCTAATATGATTTATGCATCATCCCTTAGAGTCAAATTTAAATATGAATGGATTCTATCCAAAGGATTGAAAATACGTTTGTCCACACTTTCTGTGGTTAAACAAGATTTGCAATTGGCGAGTGATGCTTTCAATTGCTCTGTACGATATTACTCTCTCTTTTTCAGCATCACGTGGACTGTAACTTTCTGTTAGAGTGTGAAGATGGACGGGATGAAACAGAACACTGTCCTTTCAGCAATTCCATCTGCCAAGGATTAGTAGCTTCAACAAATAAGTGTTTCAACTTAACAACGCAAAGCGTGAATGTTCCGAGAACATTAGTGAACTATGAATGCCAAAGTAGAAATGGAAGATTAGCCTCACTAAAAAACAGAAAGGAATATGAAGATTTATTACATACTTTTCGAAATTATAACGAGTATGATGTAATTTTGGGTTTATGGTCAGGATGGCATTCTGTTCCATTTGCATACAGCAAATTCCGTGCATGGGCTGATAACACTATGGTATATAACTTGAATCACATAGAAAAAAGGACAGCGTATGTTCCATCAAGGTCTGCGAAGCTTTACATTCTTCTGTCAGGTTCTATTTCTGGCAGCAAGAACTACTATGACAACTTTGCGTGTGAAGTATTTTTTCAGTCGCGTGATGATGTTCATTCCATTTTCTTACTGGACCATCCATACTCACTTACATCAAAAAATCTAAACCTGACATCAGTTCAGACCTATTCTCGTCATTTTCTCTCTTTTTTACCAGATGATCAAATTGCCCGTGTATTTTTATCATGTGATCCAAACAGTTATTTAAAGGCGAGTGATATAAACACGTGCAGGTTCATAAACACCAGCAGTGTTTCCTACACTGGCATGATTCATGTTGAAAAAGAAGTTGCATATATGTTTAAATGTGACGACATCACCACTGTGCATTACAGTCGAGTGTGTGACTTCAGACAGGACTGCCCAGATGGCAGTGAAGAGTCTTTCTGTGAATACCCTCTATGCGGTGAGTTTCAGTGTTGTAATGGTCAATGTATATTGTCCAGTCAGCACTGTAATCAATTTGCAGATTGTAAGGACGACTCAGATGAGGTTGGATGTCGTGATGACAATTCGTACCTGGTTCAGAGCTTAACAGGGGACACGAAACAACGCTTTTATATCAATCTGGATGGGGCTGGCTACTTTACTCAGCAGGTGATGACAGGGGATGACTCTTGCCCTCCCAGTCACTATCAATGCAAAACAGAGTGGCTGTATTGCCTGCCTGTCTACACTCGATGCAATGGATTTTCTGACTGTGTGTATGGAGAAGACGAAGAAGGCTGTGGGACTGTGTCATGTCCTGGTTTCTACCGATGTCGATTTTCCAGGGTCTGTGTGCACGATCATCACCTCTGTGATGGATGGGGTCAGTGTCCACAGCAGGATGATGACATGTGTGGTGTGACATGACCTGTCCAGTGTCTTGTCTGTGCCAAGGTCATGTTTTTCCTATGTAACAAACCATTTCGTTCTGACTTTTTCCCACAATTAAGGTACATGGATGCAACAGGCTCAGGAATGACACCAACCGATTTCATTAAGAATAAACACCTTGTTCATTTGATTCTGTCTGAATGTTCCCTTCGTAATATTTCACTTTTTTAATTAAAAACTTGAGGCATATTAATCTCGCCAATAACTACATAAAATCTATCGACCTGGATATTTTTCAAGAGCTACAAAACTTAGACAGTATTCTGATGGGAAATAACCCTCTTAGCAAAATGATAAGTAAAATGACAAAGCTCGTTTTTCACACGCTGAAACGGGTGGATATATATCTAAAACACGTGTGAATGTTTTTTTATAACACAGTATATTCATATCTGCATCAAGTGCAGTTTCTTAACGTATCATTCTGTAAGATTGAAATAATTGGACCGACAGGTTTTAAAGCAGTTCCACGCCTGAAAAAGCTGGATATTACAGGAAATGCTGTTACCAGTTTCCCCTTCGATCTCTTTTCATTGTCAACTGAATTACAGGACATTTTTTCATCTAATTACAGATTGTGCTGCAAGAATCTACTTCCCCTCCTCACAATTAAGTGTGTGGCCCCCAGTACTGTACTCCCGTCATGTACAAGGTTGCTAACAACTGAACTTTACAGATTCTGTTTGGGACAAATACTGCCTTGGCCATGGTAGGAAATTTGCTTTGCTTTTTTACTTCTGTAGCAGTGGGCAATATGTATGGAAATTATTTCATGCTGACAGTTGCGCACCTGCAGTTTGCTGATATTTGCATGGGGGCCCATGTTTCCATTGTTTTGGTAGCAGACAACTTTTATCTTGGAAACTACATGCAAACAGAACAAAAATGGTCTAAGAGTTTTACATGCAAGCTTGCAGGATTTCTTTTCTGTTTGTCTATTCTAATGTCAGTGTCGACCATGTCGCTCATCACTTTACATCACGTTGCTGTTTGTTATTTCCCAGAGGTTTCGTGCAGATGCAATGCGTGTTTCAGCTTCATAGTTTATGCAGTAATGTGGACTGTAGGAATCTTGTTGGCACTGATTCCACTTCTTCCTGGTATGTCACACTGGGGCCTCATGGGTCAGTCTGGTTTATGTCGTCTGACATCATTTGATGTCAGTAATTCTTATAACAGTACCAGATGGCTTAACGTTATAGCGACGGTCAACTTCATGTTGTCCTTGACTATTGTGACTGGCCAAACTGTCATTTATTGGAGAATGCCAGAGCACAGAATAGTACTTAATCCAAGATTACGATCAGTGTATTCTGCAGTCCAGGTGACGATGAGTGTAGCTGTAACCGATGCTGTTTGCTGGATTGTATTTGCAATGATAATAATAATAAGTTCTCAAGGTGTGACAGTTTCCAATAAGATCTACGATCTCATGGTTGTGTTTGTGTTACCATTCAGTTCAGCAATCAACCCACTTCTTTACTTGTGGGCCATTAAAAGGCATAGGCAACTGCAAGAACAGGAAGAAAAAATGCTTGAAGTGTTAAAAGCAAGGCTTGCTCAAAGAGACAAAGCAAAAATCACATAGTAAGGAAACGAATCAATAAAAATGATAATAATGATAATATCAATGATAATCTTATGTATGATGCTTAAATGATACACTATACACTGTTCTGAAATCCAAGCAAAATGACTTAACTCAACACTGTACTTACTCCCTACATCCCATTATCACCTTCAAATCAGCCTCTTCCCAGCTTGTCTCTAGCAGAACTAACATGTGTGAAAGAACACACACACACACACACACACACACACACACACACACACACACACACACACACACACACACACACACACACACACACACACACACACACACACACACACACACACACACACACACACACACACACACACACACACACACACACACACACGCAAATGATTCAAATCTTCTATCAATGGAACAGTTCGACAGTGGAAGATGCTGTGATATATAAATTGAACTTGATCTATATTTTCAAAGGAATGTATCAAGTCAGAATGTCTGCCAGGACTTATGGAGCGATGCAAGAATTTCAAAATTACCAAGGAAGTATGTACTGTATAACTACTCATAAATTCCAGTTATACTACGGAAAATGCAGCTGAGTGTGATATCTACCTGTCTATCTGTCTATCTACATGTAAAGCTCTCTCTCTCTCTCTCTCTCTCTCTCTCTCTCTCTCTCTCTCTCTATATATATATATATATATATATATATATATATATATATATATATATATATATATATATATGTAATGCTGAACAATTAAGAAGTGGGGGAAAACAAGTGCAGGTTAACAATTCTTCCATCATTATAGCAATGACTTGGCAAAGATTTGAAATTGAGAAAAAAAAAAATTGAAGATGAAGTAAATGGGAAAAGGGACATCATAAATATCATAAATATGAAAACCCTTCACTATATATATATATATATATATATATATATATATATATATATATACATACATATATATATAATACACACACACACACACACACACACACACACACACACACATATATATATATATATATATATATATATATATATATATATATATATATATTCTCGTCCCAAGATGGGGGAAAAAGGGGCAGCAGCAGAGGGACATCCGGAGTCATGGACCAGGTGTGGCCCAACCCCCCTAGAGTGTCAGGTGATAAGGGCCGAAACACTTGCTTGAAGGGGGCTTCTCTTGTGAGGACTCTCTGCTGCCACGTTCTCCACGAGTTTTTTTTTTCTACTGATGCATGGGTAAACCATTGACTTCCGGGAATAGGCTGGAGGACGTCCGGGAAAGACCAGAGGACACTGGAAAGACCAGAACCAAGGGCTCTGTGGCTGACTCCCCACTTTGCCTTCAACATGTGGCTACTAGTACAAAAGGAAAAGATGCTCCCAGGATTCACTGAAAGGGGGAGAGAACGATGAATCCATCGATGCTCAACCAATCACGACTGCAAATCCCAAATGGACTATGAACATGGACCAAATGGAATATCCATGTGTCTGTGGAAAGCGCTTCGCTACCACCCGTGGCATGAAGATCCACAGAACAAAGATGGGATGTGTGAAGACTCATCTGAATGAGCAGCAGCGCACTGCATCAGCAGCTAAGACGTCGGAAGACCAAGGCCAGGATTTAAACCACAGTGCCAAGGACATCCACACTGTTGGTTCGGATGAGAATTTGCACAGGCCCTGGATGCCCAGGCACCTGAAACTCAACCTGCCACGAGCAAACGAGACTGAAGATTGGGAGAAACTGGATGCAAAAATCAATCGTCCAAAGACTCGATGCACTAAGAAAAAGCACCCTGG
>JADBJO010003836.1:30530-55530 GCA_016801955.1 Conus betulinus
GAATCGTGGCCAAGAACAACAGTGCCACTCGGAACATCCAGGCAGAGTCCGCTGGATGGGGCAGATGACTGGGAGTGCACTGCAGACCTCCCAGAATGGAAAGAGTCAACCAGAGATCATCAGCAAGAGTGGCATGAGGCCAGACATAGTAGTCCACTCTCAGTCAACCAAACAGCAGATCATGATCGAGCTCACCGCGCCATATGAGAATAGAATGGAGGCAGCTCAAATCTACAAGACTGAAAAGTATGCTGATCTGGCAAACAGCCTGAGGAGAGAAGGCTATCAGGTCAAAGTTCTCACACTGCAGAAATTGGAGCTAGGGGGTTGTAGGAACGTCTGCATACAGCCTCATGAAACAGCTCTCAGTTGCAGGGAGGGAAAAAAAACAGAGCCCTGAAAGTAATAGCAGAAGCAGCAGAGAGGTGTTCAAGCTGGATCTGGTCAAGGGGGAACAAAAGTGAACTTCATAAGGCTTAATTTTTCTACAAATATCAGGTGTCCCAGTGGCTCAGTGGTTAGTACACGAGTCATTAAGTGGACAATCAGCATGTCCAGAGGGGCATGGGTTCGAATCCCAGCCATGGCTCTTCCAAAGATGGGAAAAAAAAAAACGGGTCAGCAGAGGGACATCCGGAGTCATGAACCGGGTGTGGCCCAGCCCCCCTAGAGTGTCAGGAGATAAGGGCTGAAACACTTGCTTGAAGGGGGCTTCTTCTGAGGACTCTCTGCTGCCACGCTCTCCATGAGTTTCGTTCTAATACACACACACACACACACACACACACACACACACACACACACACAGAGAGAGAGAGAGAGAGAGAGAGAGAGAGAGAGAGAACGAACGAATTTTATTTTAAGAGGGTAGTGGATTAAGCATGAATGCTTTTTTACATCCAGCCCTCAGATATATATATATATATATATATATATATATATATATATATATATATATATATATATGTAATATATATATTTGTTAAAAATAAGATGATAAAAGGAAGTTTTAAAAATGACAGATCTGTTTCGAGCCAGCGCTCTCGTCAGGATGGTTTTGGGGCGCCTACTGCCGGTGTTATATGGCCTGATGTCACTGTTTGCACGTGCGGATTGGCTGCACGTGTTGTTCGGTTTTTTGGGGGTTGTTTACAGTTCAGGGTGCGTTTGCTGACAATGATTTCCATTTGTGCCTGCAGTTGTTTACTATTTCTACTTTAGTATTTAGGGTTGCTAAGTATGGTTTGCATAGTATTAACCATTTTTCTGTTGAACATAGGTTGCATCTTTTTGAAATGTTATTGTATGGTGATGCCCTTTTTATGATTTTCCAGGATATGTTATAGTTTATTTTTTTGTCTTTAAGTCTCCAAATATAAACCATACAAGAAACCTAATGACACACACATTTATGTAAACATCAATAGCAACCACCCACCATCTATACTAAAAACCATACCCAATGGCATAAACAAGAGATTATCTAATCTGTCACATAATGAAAGAGTATTCAACAACGCAGCAGCAGAATACCAAGAGGCATTGCAAAAAAGTGGTTACAGCTACAAACTACAATACAACCCAGATAACAACATGAACAAAAACAGAAAAAGCAGGAAAAGGAAAATCACATGGTACAACCCTCCATATGATGGACGAGTAAAAAAAAAATGTAGGGAAAGAATTCTTCAAAATTTTGACAGCATCCTTCCCAAAAGACAACACGTGCAGCCAATCCGCACGTGCAAACAGTAACATCAGGCCATATAACATCGGCAGTAGGCGCCCCAAAACCATCCTGAAGCGCTGGCTCGAAACAGATCTGTCGTTTTTAAAACTTCCTTTTATCATCTTATTTTTAACAGATGTTGCTCCCCAAGGGGTTGAGCACTTTAAGAATTTTTTATTAGGCGTTTTAGAAGTATTCTATGTAATATATATATATATATATATATATATATATATATATATATATATATATATATACAATAAAACAATAAATTCCAAGGATAAGTACCGAGCACCGTTTTTTGTTTTATTGTAATTTAGTCCCTGCGGACTCATTCCAAGAACTGGCCCTCAGCACTTGTGTCTTAAGAGGTTATCTTTTTATATTTTCTACTTTTCACAAGAAAATGTAGCTTGTTTTGCTCTTTCATGATTTTCTTTTGCTTCTTAGGTGGCACCTTTAGTTAGTTTTTTGAAAACTCAACAAACATACTACGGTATTGCACACCAGCTTTTTTTTGGTATAGCATTCTTCTTAAAACCAAAAAGGCAGAGGAGTCAAATTACCACTTTCCGCGGTCACTGAGGAGAAACAATCAGGTTTCGAAATATCGGTATCTGACCAGGAGTTATATGTTAGTGAGCTTCCTCCCCATTGGAGATGGTCTCCCGCTTCGGAGACTAGAAGCTTGCTGAAGGTTCATTTTGAGAAGCATTTATTATTTCCCATCCACCCACTCAAGCACATACTGTCAGTTAGGCAGAATCATCTACCACTGCAGATATGAAGGCTTATCACCCCCTTATTTTTCTACAATCTGAGACATAAGAGCAAGCTTGTTTATAATCAAATATAATATATATATATATATATATATATATATATATTAGTTGTTCAGCAACCTTTTTTTTCCTTACCGGACGTTCTTTTGGTTATACTTTTCTACCCTTCACTGCCTGCTATGAGGTCCTGCTTGATTCTGCTTTGGAACCCTTGATGGTGAGAACTCTGGAGAATTATAGACTGCGGTGTATCTCCATACGAAGCCAAGCGATCACAGGCACAATCAGCCATGTCTCCCTAACGACTCCGATCCAGCTGACGAAAAGCCTCGGAGAAGGCGATTTGAATGGTTCTGTCTTGAGGATGGATTGCGATGGTTTCCATATGCTGCTCGTGAAAAAGTGCATATATTTATGACGTATTTCCCTGATTTTTCGTTCTCATTTTCTTTTTCCCATCTTCTCCCTCCCCCCTTCCCCACCATTTTTATTTAATCTTTGCCAAATCAAAAATGTAATGATGGAGGAATTGCTAGCCAACACCTGTTTTTCCCACTACGAAATTGTTCAGCACAATATTCTTTGGTTAGTCAGTGGGAGATTGCATCTCTCTTTGGATATATGCAAGTGAACGCTGTTATGCACAATTCTTAGCTGCTGACAGTGCTTGGGGTTTTTTAAACAGGAGAGCTGACCACTCTGACAGTTGGACGACTTTTGGCCTCCCTTGCACCCTTAAAAGGATCCTTAGCCATAGGCTCAAAGATTCTTCCCTACATTTGATATTATTTACATAACGATTTAAGTTTTTCAGCAACTTATTTCCTCAATACGTTTTCGGATGGTTTTGGGGCGCCTACTGCCGGTGTTATATGATGTCACTGTTTGCACGTGCGGATTGGCTGCACGTATTGTTCGTTTTTTTTGGGGGTGTTTACAGTTCAGGGTGCGTTTGCTGACAACGATTTCCATTTGTGCCTGCAGTTGTTTACTATTTCTACTTTAGTATTTAGGGTTGCTAAGTATGGTTTGCATAGTATTAACCATTTTTCTGTTGAACATAGGTTGCATCTTTTTGAAATGTTGTTGTATGGTGATGCCCTTTTTATGATTTTCCAGGATATGTTATAGTTTATTTTTTTGTCTTTAAGTCTCCAAATATATTTGCTCAGTTCTGTTTGTTTTTTTTGTATTTTTCTTGTTGAATGACTGTTTATGGTTTGCGTATCTGGTTTTGAAGTGATTTTCAGTGATCCCTATGTATGTTTCTTTTTCATTTTCTGATGTCACAGTGGCTTGGTATACAATGTTGTTATAGAGGCATTTGTTGCTTAAGGGACACTGTTCTTTTTTTTTAGCACATTGCAGGATTTCCTTTCTTCACCCTTCTTGCTGTGTTGCTTTTCATTTTGTTGGATGAATCAATTATATTTTTAAGGTTAGGCATGCATGAATATGATAGTTTGATGGTGTTCTTGTTGAATATTTGGACAATTTGTGTTCTTTTGGGAAGGATGCTGTCAAAATTTGAAAAAATTCTTTTCCTACGTTTGTTTTTTACTCGTCCATCATATGGAGGGTTGTACCATGTGATTTTCCTTTTCCTGCTTTTTTTTGTTTTTGTTCATGTTGTTATCTGGGTTGTATTGTAGTTTGTAGCTGTAAACCACTTTTTGCAATGCCTCTTGGTATTCTGCTGCTGCATTGTTGAATACTCTTTCATTATGTGACAGATTAGATAATCTCTTGTTTATGCCATTGGGTATGGTTTTTAGTATAGATGGTGGGTGGTTGCTTGATGTTTACATAAATGGGTGTGTCATTATTAGGTTCTTGTATGGTTTATATATGTGGTTGTTGAGGTCAAGTGTTATGTCTAAGTAGTTCACTACCTTTTTGTTTGCTTCGATGGTGATTTTTTTTAAGTTATGGTTTTGGAAAATTTTGCATAGTTCTTTTTTCTTGTTTTCAATGGTTCTTGGATTGTTGTTTAGCGCGGCGAGGCCGTCGTCTCTGTACAGTCCGACTTGTTTTCCGAGTTGCTTTTGGATGTTGGATAGTATAAACAGTCCGACTAGTTCACATGTTTCGGCACCGTCATACGATCCCATGGTCACATCAAATGTTGAGTTTTTATTCGTTTTCTTGATCCATGTATCATTTCTGCTGTAGAGTAAAGTTTTCTTGGTGTGAAAATGATTTCCATTTCTGACCCTGTTATGTCTGTGTGTTTATTGATTTTTTCTTACTTATTTGCCCAGTTCAGATTTAGATGGGTTTATTAGTCTACATGTTGGGTTGTTGTGGAAATTGGGTTTATGGTCTTTAAGGGTTATGAAGGCTTCTTTTGCAATTGAGCACCATTCCAGCAACTTTCAGAGCAGCTTGGTGTTGCAATGACTGCAAGAAATATTGAATTATAAACAAAGCTTGCTCTTATGTCTTGGATTGATAAAAATTAGGGGGAGATAAGCATTCATATTTGCAGTGGTAGATAATTCTGCCTAAATAACAGTATGTGCTTGAATGGGTGAATGGGGAATAATAAATGCTTCTCAAAATGAGCCTTCAGCAAGCTTATAATCTCCAAGGGGGAGACCATCTCCAAATGGGAGGAAACTCACTAACATATCATTAATCCAGGTCAGATGCCAGCATTTCGAAACCTGATTGTTTCTCCTCGGTGACTACGGAAAGTCCTAACTTGACTCCTCTCCCGTTTAGGTTTTAAGCAAAATGCTGTCTCAGAAAAAGGCTGATGTCCAATACCATAGTATGTTTGTTGGATTTTCAGAAAACCCAACAAAGGTCCCATACTGTTTTAGTTGAAACGGTTATCATGGTAAAAGAAAAGCTCAACGAGTTACCCAACCCTGTTTCATCTTTTTATGATAAAGCAGCTGAATACCTAAACGAGGAAATAGAATATATTTTCAATATATTTTCTGTATACCTAAAGATTAGAATGTATCTGTGATATTTATGTGCCATTGTTAAGGCCTAGTTTCATAGCCTGTGTGATTTAGCACCCACTGTGGCTTAGTGTCATGACAGAAACATTGCTTGGAAAAAAGATACACCTGAAGGTGTCACTGAGACCCAGAGAAGTACAGTCCCCAGCTGCTGAACCAATCAGCTGAGAGCAGTCTGTGGCCACCTTTGGAAGCCTATGCTGTGTTCACTTAGGGTGCAGGCACACACAGGATATAACTGCTCCCTGGCAGATGCCGGTATGTGACCACTGGACGCGACACATAGAACCTCCACTGAAGCGCCTTCATGTATGTCTGGCTTAGAGTCTCTGTTTCTTTTTCAATAAATTCCTATGGGCAGTATGCAGCATTCACTTTTCTCTAGCCCGAATCACCGCACCACAGGGGAAAATGGACATGGAAATGTGGAAGGAGCGCAATGCCTTAGTGGACTGTGGTGCTCGCGAGTTAAGAACACAGCTGCGTGCGTTGCGCTCCTCTACAAAGCGAGTATGCTACGGGGACTACTCGTACAAAAAAAAAGAGACAAGTAACACATCACGATAACACACAATGCCAGCGGTGATCATAAAGTTACAGCACTGAAACTAGACATTGGTGATGTGTGCCTGTGACATACAATAGTAATGCTGTGATGGAAACTTTTTTTTCCCTATAAATTGAATAATGGCTAAACATGGTGAAATAAAAAAAAAAAGGGAGGAGGGAGGACGTAAAAAGATACCGACCAGTTTGGATACTAGGGAGACGTTCAGTGTCCATGGCTCCCAAGTCTCTTCTGGTGTGTTGCAGGCAACAGTGTACCTCAGAGGGGAAAAAGCTTCCAACGTGCAGCCCATGATTGGCCAAAACGCACCAGTGAACAGGGCACCGGCAGAGAGGTTGCATAGGGGTGGAATGGTTGTGCGTGAGGTGGGGGGGGGGGGGGAGGGCGGATGGGTGGAGGGGAGGAGGGGAGTAGGGCATGGGAGTTTGTAAGAGAATAAAGAAAAATTTCAACATTAGAAAATCTAAAAGAAAAAAAGGACTTGTTCAAGAACCATTTAATCATCGTTAACGAATGCTCGGAGTACAAGTATTTGGAAGAAAAAAAAGGACCTTGCATCGATTTCCATGCTGTTTATCCATTTATCAGAAAATTTCGACCCGTCGAAACATTTTGTGTTTTCCTCTCATCTGTAAAACAAGGTGCATTTTTAAAAAAAGATAATCAGAGCGCCAGGAGAAGCAATGGGAGTAAGGAAAGGGTGGTGATAAAGGATTTCTTTCGCTTCCCTTTCCACAAAATCAAATCGATTTACTGCAGGTAGTTTGCTGAAATCTAATGGAACTGCTGATTCCTCCCCCCCCCCCCCCCCCCCCCCCCCCCCCCCCCGCCCCCCCCCCCCCCCCTCTTCCACCTTCATGTTCCTCTGTTGCATTAAATGAAGAAGGAAACTAAAAAAAGAAAAGAAATGGTACGACCAATCTACCTCAAAGATGACAGAAAGAAACATTTGCACTGAGGGGGTGGGGTGGAGGTGGTGGTGGTGGTGGTGATGGTGAGGGTCGTGGAATGGGCTTCCTGTCACACCCATCCTCCTGCACCACCACTCCCTCCTTTCCTTCAAATATTCACAAGCAGTTTGTAAAGGCATTGCAAGTTTACTTTACATTTCAGAACATAGTCTCCTCTCCTTTGAATACTTTAAGCCAGTTTGTAAAGGTATTTCAAGTCCACTTTATATTTCAGAACATTGTTGGAGGCACATTGACTTCCATCATTCATGGAAAGTGACTGCTCTTGTAAGAGATGGAGATATACTGGCGAAATGAAATCATCATTCGTTCTGAAAACGTTGACCTTAATAGATATCAGCAACAACTTGTTTTACGCACAGTCATGAGAAGTTTAGAGATGTCCCACTTGATGGTATCTTTGAATTTCTGTAAAAAAAAAAAATCAACATTTTTTCTTCTGATCTAAGGTTTTACAGGAGAAATATTTTAAAGGAAATTTCTGGTGTGTTTTTAGGTGTATTTTGAAGGGTTGTGTGAATGATTTCCTTTTTCGAATGACTTGTGAGTTGACTTCAACGTGGTGACACCCTGATATGGCCCTTTGCGGTCGTCTAGGCTATAAGCGACATTACAATACATATAGCATACCTCACAAGAAAACGAAAAGCCACACTGCAAGAAAACACCATAAACACTGCCTGAAGGCAAAGGATGTGCTATCTTATTGTTCAGTTTGTCACACCAGTTGTAAATTCAGCTAGACTCTCTGTTTTCTGACAGCCACGTATATAACGTGCTCCAGCTGGCCGCGAGAATAACGTGCTCCAACTGAAATCTACTGCTCATTTCTCTCTCCGTCTCAGTCTGTCTGTCTCTCGCTCTGTGTGTGTGTGTGTGTGTGTGTGTGTGTGTGAGAGAGAGAGAGAGAGAGAGAGAGAGAGAGAGAGAGAGAGAGAGAGAGAGAGAGAGAGAGCATGCGCGTGTAAGTGTGTTAATGTTTTCGATCGTTTATGTGAATTGCTGTTTTTTAAGTCGTATATGTGTGGGGATGATGGGGAGGCATATGGCTGGGGTGTTGGTGGCTGTGTTTGTATGGATGGAGACCGTCTGTAATCGGAGTTAGTGTCGATGAGCAGATGTGTGTGTGTGTGTGTGTGTGTGTGTGTGTGTGTGTGTGTGTGTGTGTGTGAGCGCATGTGCATGCGTGCATGCATGAGAATGTGTGTGTGCATGCGTGCGTGCGTGCCTGTGTGTGTGTGTGTGTGTGTGTGTGTGTGCGTGTGCGTGCACACGCATGTTTATGTGGTCATGCAGGTCCAGGTTACCATTACCAAAAATGCTTTCCCGTTTGGCAAGAGAGGGGCATCATAGCTGCTAACAGGATTCCCCCTGCGCTGTGTGAATGTCACAAAGGCTAAGCTGGGTGTATTTTCATTGGGCCCCAAGCTCTGCGCTGCCAACACCTTTAATCTTTCCAGTCTGTACATCACTAGGAACAACTGTGTGTGCTTTCAAGGCCCTCAAGCTTCTATCCCACCTAAAAAACTCTGGACCGCGGACAGTTGGTTGAAGACGATAGGAAGGAAGGGCGTGGGATGAGACTGAAGGAAATGTTTCACTGTGATTACAGTCCGTAGGATGAGACGTCAGGGAGAAAGGGTGTGGGATGAGACTGAAGGGAAATGGTTTGGGGCCCATGTCGATGTGATGAAGTGTCGTTGTGACCATGTGTCGTTGTGACCAAGTGTCGTTGTGACCATGATTTTCAGTAGGCCTACTTTACTGAAGTATGCTCGACTTGCTGATGTGACCACATGCCGATGTAACCACATATATCGTCGTGTGGTCTTATCGGCAAGTGGCCACATTGGCATGTGGTCACATCAGCATCGGCATGTGGTCACATTGGCATGTGTTCACATCAGCATCGGCATGTGGTCACATCAGCATGTGGTCACATCGGCATGTGGTCAAATCGGCATGTGGTCACATCAGCATGTGGTCACATCGGCATGAACTGTCACGGCAGTCCATAGGATAAGACATCAGGGAGGAAGGGCGTGGGATGAGACTGTAGAAAAGTTTTTACTCTGATGTTCATCCACAGGATCTAGCACACAAACCTGTCAACAACAACAACAGTTTTTCATCAGCCACCTTCAACGAATTATACCATTTCAGATATTCACTGCCATACCCTCCAAAACAGTGTCTTCAGGCACCATACAAACTAAGCGACTCAAAGTTCATCTGAAAAAGACAGAGAAAGGCACTCAGTGAGCTGCGTCACCTCGTCTCTGACAGAATCATTAGAATCAGCACTGTTGATAAGCGTGGGGAAGATAGTTAATCAGAATACTATCGACTACGTTGATAAAGACCTGAGACAATTTAGCAATGCTTTTACATCATCAGAGGCAACATGTCAAAATCATATGCCCCGGGAAGACAGTGGAGCCATGGTTGGTGTTGTCTTTGCTGAGGTGGACTTGAGATGTTAGAGAGGTAAACATCCTCAGGTAGGAGTCATTGCTGGATTTGCCCTGGGTACGGAGTCTGAAGGGTCTGTTTTCCTCTGCACTTCTCCACACCCAGCCACTTACATGGCGGTTGGCCCTTTGGTTGCTGGACCCTAAGGGATAGAATGTCTGTTCAAGAGCAGCCCAGCGAAGCCAGATGTTAGACACTTTAGACACTCTTATTGGTTCCATTGTGACTCAGGCCACAAAGCAATTTTCTCGAAAGATCTCGTTGAAATGGGCTAGAAGGCCTATATACTCCCAGCGTTCTGGCTCTGAGATCATTTTCTTCACTGAGCAGAGTGTGGTGAAGGCTGTGACGCTGGGGTTTTTTTTTTATCCAGGTGTTTGTAAATGTAAAGGGCTGAAAAGCAACTGCCATTGTTGGGTTGGTGTGTAGGTCTAACAGGTGAAACCTGAGGAGCCATAGCATATAGCACATACTGTTCTGAGGTCGGTAGTTGGTATAGCTGGTTCGATCCAACCATGATTTGAAATAAAAGAGAGAGGGAACCAACGAGCTGGTGTTGGTATGGAAGATGATGTGCCCACCTACTCTCATCCACTAGATCTCTCTCATCCCCATCTCCTACTCCCCTCTTCCTCCTTTTCATCTTATCCACCACCCTTACAAGTAGACAACCTGTATGGAGGAGGAGTCGTTTGTCCAAAGAAAAATTACTAGAGATTCTACTGGAGATTCATTTTGCAACTAGCGTTTCTCAACTGTCCTGTTTTCCTCAACGCACGGACAGAGTCACACACGTGTTTTATCAGCACCTTGATCTACACGCCAGGACCCAGACTGTGCAGATCAAAACTGTCTGAAAGCCATTAAGAACAAATGCAGAGTTATGCGAACGAATTCAAAGACGTTGCGAATGGTTCCAACATTGCAGACTCTTTGCGATACAAGCAGTGTGTAAACACTCTGAAGACGCAGAAACGATTGTGAAGATATCAAATGCAAACACTAAGTACAAGCTACAAAGCACAGGAAGGTCGTGTCAGCGATACAAAGTACAAAACGCGGTGTACAACAACAACAACAACAAAAACAATAATAACAACAACAACAACAACCAGAAACCTTGAATTGTATCCTCTTTTTGTCTGCTTTAAGTATCATTTGAGTACGAGAATGATTTTAGATTCAATGAAAATGTCGAGCTTATTTCTGCTTCTTGGCATGGATTTTTAACTGAAATGTATGACGTGAATTTGAAAAGAAACTGCAAACTTTGTCCCATTTTATTTGTTGTCTCAAGTTAACACACACAGTCAAAAAGCGTGATGCATTTATGACCATGATCATTAAGTTTTTCAGGGTGTGAAGGTTATATGTGCCTGTGTTAGATGTAAGTCCGCTATGTGGGTGATAAATGGATCATTTATGACTGAATGGAGGCCAGACTTGTGTGAACGCTTTTTCTTTTCTCTATTTGAATTTTATTCATCTAATTAACACCCACCTCTCTCTCACTCTCTCTGTCTCTCTGTCTCTGTCTCTGTCTCTCTCTCTCTTTCTCTCCACCACCCCCTCTATTGCTTCTCTTTTATCGTTATTGTTCCCTTCACTTTTAATTTCTTTCCTTAATGCAGAAAAAGAGATGTAGAATGTATACGTCGATGCATTTTCAGTTGTTTGTAATGGTGCATGTTTGGGCTTGGGCTTGTAAAAAAAAGGTCAAGATAAAACGGTATTGCTGCTGAAAGAAAAGCACTAATGTAGTTTCAAATGCTCTATAATGCAAATCCCACTACCCTACAAACGCGACGTAACCCCATGTATATGGTACTAGTCAGCAGCTGTAGTGTAGTGGGCAGCTTGTGTAATTAGGACAGACAGAGGTCGGTAATCTTGGGAAAGCGGACAGTATTAGCATTTAGTCAAGAACTCATCCCCAACAGAGAGAAATCGCATAAATCACTGACCTGATCCCCAATAGGAAAACATCGCATAATCACTGATCAGATTCCCAACAGGAAGAAATCGCATAATCACTGACCTGATCCCCAATAGGAAAACATCGCATGATCACTGACCTGATCCCCAATAGGAAGAAATTGCATAATCACTGACCTGATCCCCAACAGGAAGAAATCGCATAATCACTGACCTGATCCCAAACAGAAAGAAATCGCATAATCACTGACCTGATCCCCAATAGGAAGAAATCGCATAATCACTGACCTGATCCCCAACAGGAAGAAATCGCATAATCACTGACCTGATCCCCAACAGGAAGAAATCGCATAATCACTGACCTGATCCCCAACAGGAAGAAATCGCATAATCACTGACCTGATCCCCAACAGGAAGAAATCGCATAATCACTGACCTGATCCCCATAGGAAAACATCGCATAATCACAGACATGATCCCCAACAGGGAGAAACAGTGATACAATTCGAAGTACATCTGGGCGATCAATGGCGGAGCTAACGATGAAAACATATATATAAATGGCATATTGCACTGATAAAAAATAGAAAGAAACGGGGGGAAAAAGTCAGGTGTGTTGAAAAAGTGTATTGCAGCATGTTGAAAACTAATCACAGAACACGGTACATTTTCAAAGTATTTAGCAATGTAATTTTGATATATTGATTTAAAGACAAAAAATGAAGAGCTGTTTAATTCTCTGAGCACACCATGTTTATAATTCTGTTTTGATTTTAGTGTTCTAAGACAGATTAGAGGCCTTTTGTGGTTTGGATTATTATAAGTCAGACGTAATATAAGGATGTTGCTTTTATTTTCGATTCTTAAATGAATAAAAGAACATCCACGTGAAAAGCATATGTCTGTTTATTTTGCGCGTGCGCGAGTATGCGTGTGGACGAGTAAATGTGTGTGTGTGTGTGTGTGTGTGTGTGTGTGTGTGTGTGTGTGTGTGTGTGTGTGTGCGCGCGCGCGCGCGCGCGTGCGTGTGTCTTGTGACTGCAGTATACAACCCATGATCGTGCGTATTTATGTTCCTTTAAGACTTAAGTTGCTTGCGCGTGCGCACGCTCACAAACACACACACACACACACACACACACACACACACACACACACACACACACACACACACACATACACACACACATGCGTGCGCGCGCATTTGCACATTCTGTCTCTGTACCTATGTATGTATGTATGTATGTATGTATGTATGTATGTATGTATGTATCTGTCTGTCTGTCTGTCTGTCTATGTAGCTATCTCTATGTCTCTCACTTTAGCCGACGTGAAAGCTGTAAGCATGAATATTACAATCACCACATGATTTCATTTTTATCAGAAATATTGACAGTTCTTTTGCTATAAACAATAAACAAGTAGGGTAACTCCTGCTCCCACATGAAAACATAACTCCAAAGGAATTCTGCTTACGACGCCGAATCGCCTACCAGACATGACAGCACAGAGCACAAAGAACAAACAAGGAAACATCCCCCAAAAGGATGTTCCAAGCTTGCCCGTATACCCAGTGTCGATTACATCTACACAGCAACAAGAGCTGGATAAATTAACATATATAAATGAAACTTATATTGAAGACTGGCACAGCATCTAAACTTAAATATAGTCAGACAAGTACAAGGACGAACAGAAAACAAACACAAATAAGCTCCATTTAATTCAAACGAAAGTAAATATGAAACGAGGCAGGGAACAGTAAACAATGCAGAATAAACGAATAGGGTAGGTCCTCCTCCCACAAGGAAAATAACTACAAAGGAATACTGCTTACGACACATAATCGCCTAACAAACATGACAACACTGAGCACATAGAACAAACACGGAAATATCTCTCCAAAAAGGATGTTCCAAGCTTGCCCATATACCCTGTACCGAATACATCTACACAGCAGCAAGAGCCGGAGAAATGAACAAATATTAAAAAATGAACTTATATTCAAGACTGGCATAGCCTTTTAAAACTTGAATATACAGGTAAAGGACAAAAGTCTGTCCCCCTCTAATGGCGGACAGATTTGAAGTGGTTGTTTCCATAGATTGTCTAGCCAAATTTTCAGCGTTGGTGTCATGTTTGTGTACCGAAAACCACTGACGTCATTTCACGAGTGTCCTTTTTCGTGTGAGGTGCTTCCGGGTTGCTGTTACAACTGGTATGGCATCGGCAAACAAACAGCTCACAGGTGACAAATGTGTTGAACTTGAACAGGTCAACCGTCAGGAAAGCTTAAAAGCGCTATTGTGACAGAAAAACAGTAGAAAACAAACCTAGGAATTGTAGGCCCAGAGTGTTCACAAACAGGTGCGTGTCTGCACTGTCAAAGATGGTAAAACGGAACAGATCTGCCACAGTTTCCGAAATTTCAGCCGAATTCCGTGCATCCACCTCCGTTGAAGTCAGACAAAAGACGATCAAGCGAACTCTGCATGGACGTGGCTATGCAAAGCGTCCCAGTGAAGAAACTAGTCATCAAGGAAGTGAACAGAAAGAAGCGGCTGCAGTACTGTAGGAGTAAACTCACTGGACTGTGAACGATTAGCGGAAAAAAAATGTTATTTTTAGTGATTAAAATGACCACTGTGATCAAACCCAATGGACATGTAAAATTATGGAGGAAAGTCGAAGAGAAGTGATCAGTGCTTTCTCTATGCAGCGTCCATTTTGGCCCGAAGACTACATTGAAATGGATGGTGTGGGGATGCATTTCGTATGACAGAGTTGAAAGACTGGTGTTCGTGGAAGGCAATATGAACAGTCAGAAGTACACTGACGTGCTGGAAAAACAACTTTCTGTCGTTTGTTGCCGACCACTACGCAAACAAACGTTGGTACCTGCAAGAAGACAACACCCCTGTTGACCACTCGGCTCACACCGAGACCTGGAAGCGACAGCGCAGAGTTCCCGTGTTTTTCTGGCCCCCTGAAAGTCCAGATCTAAATCTGATCGAGAACGTGTGGCAAGCCCTCAAGACTCACATGAAAAAACAACAACACAACAACAACAACAACAACAAAAAAAAAAAACATTCACCAGATCAGTACTGTGGCAGATTTGCACTGTGCACTCACCGCTTACTGGAATCAATTGACTGTTGCCTACCTCCACCCCCTCTACTACTCTCTTCCTAGATGCTGTCAGCATGCTTTGAGTCGGAAGGGTCAGATTATCAAGTACTAGGAAGTTGAGTCCATCCTGAAGGTAAGAATAATAAGTTTTCAGCAACAGGTGCCTTTAGGTAGTCAGCGCCGAAAGTGCCGAAAGGGGACAGACTTTTGTCCCATATTGTAGTCAGACAGATGCAAGGACGAGCAGAAACAAATACAAATGACCTTGATTTAATTCAAACGAAAATAAATGTGAAATGAGGCAGGGAACAGTAAACAATAAAACAACAAACAAGCAGGGTAACTCCTGCTCCCACAAGAAAAATAACTCCAAAGGAATGCTCCTTATGACACCGAATTGCCTAGCAGACATGATAGCACAACAATATAATGAAATATTTAACCAAATTGTAGTAATTCAGAAAGGATGGAGTAAAATGCAATGATCTCAGAAACTCAGATTAGCTAACTTGACTCATTGGAATCCACCATTTTAAAAAAAGAAGAAGCAAGTGGGGGAAATATTAAATAAGATATAAGACGATAGTATATGCCGTTTGTTTTGAATTAGCTGCAAGTGAATTAATGCTGAAGCTAAGGCTTCCACAACTTAATCAGCTCAGAATCAGTCAGCTGGCTGCCTGAAATGTTGTATAGTTTTAGGGAGGAAAAAATACCAGGGACAACTATCTAAAAGTGTATTTGTTAGCGCAGTAATCTCCGAGGTTCTTTCTGTTAAAATATGGAGGAAGAACGTATTTAAGGCATAATATACCAGAGACACAAGATAGGATATCTCCCCCCCCCCCCCACACACACACACACATACACACACACACGCACACAGATGTGGATAAAAATAAAGATTGGGTATCGATTGAGTTGCTGCAAGGCCAGTCTCTGTGGGTCTATGACGACATTACATTATTTGCCAAACTGATGATTTTGTCCCTGCATTCACAGAGGCTGTGTGTGCAGGGGCGACAAAGTATGCCGTTACACAGCTGTCTTGAAAACAGCTCGCCTTGATCGTCGTCATTTGAGCAATTTTCTGACAGCACATGTCGACAGAAAGAATATGGTGGGCTGCCTGCTTGAGCATCTCATAGGTTTGTACAAAGCCACAAACCCTGTCTAATTATAAGTCATTAAGTCAAAAGTTCAAACAACATGATGGAGCACAACCCATAGTTATCCTAGTGCATTACAGATTGTTCCAGAATCGGGACATAGTAATGCAATGCAAATGCATGGAACTTTCTGGAACAATGGAAAACGGTTTTGTGTAACAGCTCAATAAAGAGCATGGAACGTTCAAGAAACAGTTTCTGGAGGCTTCTTGCTCAGCTCTACTCAAGACTCGCTAGGGATCAGTTGTAGAACATCACGAGAAATGGTAAATTTTGAAGTGTGTTAGAAGAAATTACGTTGAACTGTAACATGGTACACACTACTTGAGGTCAGTTAACTCGAATTCAGTCAGTCGGCAAGAGAACTCAAGTGCAAATGGTACGTGCAACGAGTGACCCCCTAAATTAGAGGTAAACACTGTTTAGCTTAGCTTTGGAAGTTTGCTGTGTTCAGTGCACAACAGGGATTCAGTACTAGCTCAGTGCTGCTAAATCCCGTACAATGCACCGTCAAGCAATGAGAAGACGTCTTCCTAACGCGGATATAGCCAGCGGGAGCGGAATGCTGGCGTCTGGCTCTTCCCATCACCAGGTAGCGGCTGCTTTGGGTATTGTTTCTCAAATGTGGAATCAATAATAGGACACAGGAATGGTCATCATGCGGCATTCTGATGGGGGGTACCATGCATCACTTTGCAGAGAGGACAGATTTCTCGGTGGTCAGACTCGACGCCAGCCGTTCATTAACGCTACAGAGCTGCGTTAGAACATCCAGCATGCCACAGGCAATTGAATTTCCACTCAAACAGTGAGAAGAAGGCTTCAGGAGGCAGGACTTGCCTCCAGAGCACTGGCTATCCTCTTTCCTTTGACCGGAAACCGTCAGCGAGCCAGCCTGCAATGGGCTGAAGATCATCGTCATTGAACTACAGCTGACTGGAAACCCCTGTTCAGCGACGAGTCCAGATTTTGTCTGGATGTGACAGATCGACGTCGGAGGGTGTGGCGACAACCAGGAGAAGGATTTCGTAGTATTCACGTAGCGCAACAAGGCCCCCATGGTGAAGGCTCAATCATGATCTGGGGCGACATTTCCATGTAAGGCATGACGGACCTGTATGTGCTGCAGAACGGCACCATGAATGCGGTCAGGTACCGTAAAGAGATCGTCCGCCCATTGTGCGACCCTATGCTGGTGCAGTAGGTGAAGGCTTCATTTTTAATGGACGACAATGCCCGCGGCCACTGTGCTCATGTCATCAGTCAGTACCTGCACGACGAGGGGATTGAACAAATGGAATGGCCAGCTCGTTCTCCAGATCTTAATCCCATTGAACATGTTTGGGTCATTACTGGGTGGGCTGTACAAGCACGACAT
The DNA here is from genome assembly GCA_016801955.1 of Conus betulinus. NCBI lineage: Eukaryota > Metazoa > Mollusca > Gastropoda > Neogastropoda > Conidae > Conus > Conus betulinus. The sequence goes on from JADBJO010003836.1 coordinate 47,639, forward strand.
CACCAGCCTCGGACATTAGGTGACCTTGGGATTGCTCTCCCTGAGGAGTGGGACAGAGTTCCCCAGCAGCAGAGAAGAAAAAACTCATGTAGCATGTGGAGGCGCTGCAGGGCGGACTGCGAAGCTCACGGGGGTCACACTCATTACTGACTGTTTATTTTGTCATGTTTCCACTCTCATGAATGTTAACTGAATAAAATGGCACTTTTCTTCCATGCCCTGTTTATGTTTGATTTCAGGGGCTACCTTTTATTATATTGTTGTTGTTGCTCTAATTGCAAGCACATTTTCCAGAATGAAATTTCTTTGTCTTCAAAATGAACCAGAAATGAGACTTAACCATTTTGTTTTCAATAATTTATTTCAATATTTCTTACAGCACTGTGTTCAACATCTGATTCTTAGCAAGTGTTGAGTAGTATATTCCAGGATTCTAAAGAGACTTCCACAATAATTATCCAGTGTAGATACACGCCGTGTCGTGAGTCAATGTCACATTAAATGTACACTGCCGTGAGCAACAACACATAGACCTATCTGTATCAGCCCCTAATAGTAACTGAAAGCGAATGGTTGTAAGACCACCACCACCAGTACCACCCCCACCACTTCACCTATCACCCACACACACACACACACACACACACACACACGTGCGATCACTCAAACATAACTGAAACGAGCTGGTTATATCGGCACATTTCTTGTTTGCCCTGTGTATAGAATATGCTTCTGATTTTCTTACCATAAATGTTAAGTAATTTCCAGCAGCCATTAACTGGTAATCAGGTCAGGATGTGATTCTAACCATTTCAGAAGTTTCGTTTCATTACTTGTTTCCTCTTTTCAGACCAGGTGTTGAATGTGTACATAAAAGGGTTGATGGCTGAGTTTAAAGGTAAAACAAATATAGCTAGGCCCACGTTCACTTCTCCTGGGATTGGGATTCCAGCCACTGCCATTACCCCACACAGACCGATAGGAAACCAGCACATAAAATCTGTCACAGCGACAGTAATCAACCGTCGAGCTATGGTCATGTCCCGTGACACTTTCGTAGAATTACTCTTTAAAGCATTATCCTGTATTGACCTGTAGATTAAAGCCTGTCCAGCAGATATACATAATAATAAAACGAATTCAGTACAATTAAAACACTAAAAGAATAAGCCTTTCCTTTGAAATCTTGTCTTGTGACTGGCAAAGGGATACAAATACCTGTCTGGCTGTAGAATTCCCAGTGTGATACCATTGGCAGTAAAGGCACCAATGCTAAAAAGACAGCCTGAAAACCACATAAACAGGCAGGCCACTACCGCTGATTTCCCATCAAATCTCCTTGTGGTGAAAGGAAAGTGAATGACAACGAAGCGGTCGAGTGTTATGAACCAGATGATGAAAGCTGAAACCTCACTAGACAGCAGAGACAGAAATCCGGCCACTTTACACGCCGCACTGTTTCTCCACGTGTCATCATTGTGAAGATATCGTCCACGGAACTGCTCATCAGCCACACCAATAACAGCCATGTAGACACCCCATCAGAAGGTCAGATACGGTGAGATTGGTGACGAACACACTGAAGCCACTTGAAGACGTCATGCTCTTTGAAAACAGACGTGCACTACAGCAGCAGACGTTGCCAGTCACTGACAGACAAAACGATCAGCCCACAGAAACAGGCGGTATGTCCACGACTGCAACAGATCTTTACACGAAGAAATTTCATCCTTTGGAGCAACGCAAACTGATGCATCAATGTTGTAGGGAAATATGTCTTCACAGCAGAGTTTCCTATTTTGAGTGGATAGAAAGTGCAGATAATGAAGCCCTTTAAATATGTCGTATGAAAAATGTTCCACAGGGCTGCTATCCATGTAAATATGAGTTAACTGTGGTGTGTGCTGAAAACCAGACAGGCTGATAGTGTGCAGTGAAGTGGAGGTTAAATTCAGTGTTTGTATGTGTGAAAACAGTGATAGATCTTTGGCTTCAAACACAGTTAACATGGTGTGGGAGAGGTCTATCACCGTCAGTGCTATTTGTTGGTAGACAGAGGACTGAGAACTCTGAAGGGTGGTGAGAGGATTGCTAGACAGGGAGAGAAATTGTAAATTTTTTAAGGAAGTAAAGTAGTCAAATTGACGGACGGCAATTTGTTTTCGCTCAGGTCAAGAAATATTAAGTTTGTCAATTGTACGGTGGGCAATGCAAATATAGAACAGTGTGTTAAATCCACACCAATGAGGAGAGTGTTGTTCGTCACATCAGACAGTGTCATACCAGAGCCTATAGCATCCAGGAAACGGAGCTGACTGAAGTCTGCTGCTGTAAAAGGATGGGCACAGAGAAACGTGTGACCCTGACAAACGCAGGTTATAGGACAACATCACGTGACACGCTAATTCATCTTCTTGTTTAGGACAGTGAGGCCAGCCATCACATATGTGGTCTATGTGCAAACAAATGAGCGACAGTCTACATCGAAATAGTCCTGGACATTTTTCTTCATCACATCGCTCTTCATCCTGGTGGTCAATACAATCGTACAGTCCATTACATCGTGTGTAGACAGGCAGACAGTCATTGAAGTCACCGGGACAACGATAGTGACTCGCAGGACAGGACTCGTGGAATTCATTGGGGTGGAAATGAAGCGTGTTCTGCCATCAAAACTGACCATAGCAGGAGGGCGAACTGGACAGAGATGAAAAACCTCGTCTCTGATTTGCTCACAGCTTTGTTCATCTGATTGGTCATGACAGTGGAACACAACATCACACACCTGATGAAAGTGCACACACTGACCACTTCTACATTCAAAGGTGTTGGTACACGGAGGAGCTACACAGAAAGATTTCATCACTTTCATCCTGACAATCAGTTATAAAGTCACATACCAGACTAAAGGATATCACCCGTAGAATCACCACTGCATGTGAACATGTAGAAAGAAGTGACAGGGTGTTCTGTTGAAATCATATGTGTCAGTGGTCGCCAAACAGTGAGGAAACCGGAGAAGAACGTTGAACTCTTGCTGACACATTTCAGACTGGGTGGGATCACACAGTAGGAATGTGTAGGGTCACGTGACCACCAGGGACACATTTTTCATATATCGCTGTCCTGAAAGCAGGACAAGTTCCCTGGGTTTCAACGGAATGTCCCCGGCATGATAAGGATTTTGTTCAGTCCTGTTATTTGTAAACTCACAAACGCGCTGTAAGTGAAACCTCTTTGGCGTGCTTTAAAATCTCAAGAAGGCGCCTAAGATTATACACTGCTTTGCTGCATGTCGAATGATATTACGGGCATGGAAAGAGTGGTGATGAACTGTTCCGTCATTGTGGATTAAACTGTCTTACATACATACTTGGCAGTGTTTGGTCATTTTTATATAAACCAGTAAATACGTCCTTGAGTCTCCGTGCATGTATTTTTTGTTTTATTCAGTACTGTGCGAACGCTGTCAACAATACATTTTCGGCAAGCTTAACATGCCACCAAGTGAACTACAATACTGAGATGCCTTTTGGGAGCGTTGACACACCGTGGCAGAGCCTCCATCTCTGTTGTTAGTTTTGTCGACATCATGCAGATTGCTGACGATGCTGTAGCAACGGTCACACAACGCTATCATCCCCTGACACTCCGGACTGCTGTAGGGACACTCCCCTGTTTCATCCCGCCCGTCTTCACACTCTGTCTTCAGGTTGCAGGCCACGTGGGGATGGAAGCTGGTGTAATGCCTCACAGAACAGTTCCAGAAACCACTGGATATCTTATGAGGCATCTGACTCTCCGGGAAGAATGAAAACAAAAGTCTAAAGCTAATGCGACCTGACCCAATAGTTTTTTCTTAAATATAACACCAACTTGGCTGACGTTATGCAGACTGGGAAATCACTCTCACAAAAAACACGAATGCCAGAATTCCTGACGTCTGCTTATTTGAAAGGCGTTGTGATTCTTGCGCAAATCGTAATAGACTGTGTCATGTTGAGACTTACGATACAGTGTCAGCATCGGTCTGTAAAGCAGTTTTGTTTAAAAGTCAACCATTAGTGCGTGTTTGGGAGGTATCGGTAAATCCATAATGTATTGACATGCCTCAGCATCACTCATATTTTTGTTTTCCATGAGAAATCGGATGACTGAGATGTCATCACAATATCAATATAGGGAAATGCGTCATAAAATCCAAATATAAGTGACCAACATTGAACTGACTCATCCTCGAAGCCTAGCGTTTCTCTGTGCCCATCCTCGAAGCCTCGAACCCAAAGAGAGGAGTCAAACGTTAGCGAATGCAATCAAACGCAACAAAAGTTGGACATAGACATCTAAAATGCGAACGAATGTCCATCAGTAATGAAACGAACAGATCTGCTGGATACGCGAGAGTCAATGGAGAAGTATGCAGAATGGGGGAAAAAACGAAAAAAAAGTAAAATAAGAGAGAAAGCGCGCCTTTATAATACCAAAATTATAAAGTGGAGAAGAATATATATATCTTGGCATACACTGACTTGTCATTTTTTTCTGCAGAATTAGTTGCTCTTCTAATGTCCCTAAAGTATGTTTAAAAATTCTTCCATAAAAATTGTCCACTTTGCTGGTAGAGTGATTCAAAGTCAGCCCTTCTGCCTCACACAACCTCTAAATCCAAAGATTCGTTTTGTAATACTATTACGAGAAATTAATTATACGTGACAAGATCTCTATCGATGAAAACATGTTACTTGATTGTCCAGGAGCAATGAATAGCAGTGCAAATTCTGGTACTAATATTTCACATGATAGATCGATTCCACTGACATTATACAAATGTTAAAACATAATGTTTTTTGGTTTTTCTTTGTTCGTTATGCCCACATCTATTACACAGTCCAGTAGGGAACTTACATTAACTTTCAACAACCCCCTATTATCACAAAATATACAACCAAAGAAATCACACATCACCGCAGCACACGCCGCGCGCGCGCGCGGCACGCCAAACACAACATGCACGCCGGCACACACCACGCACGCACACCAATCCACAAAAACACACAACGCACACACACCCACACACACACACACGCCACACGCGCGCAGCGCGCGCGCGCGCGCGCGCGCGCACATACCATTCAACAATCTTCTGTAATCACGTTACGTTGGAAGACGTTAAATTGAAGAAGAACAAACAACAACAACCAAAAACAACACACACACTCCACACACACACACCAACACACACAAACACACACACACACAACACAAACACACACGCACGCAAGCACGCCGCACGCACACACAAACACACACACACACACACACAAATACTTTTTAAAAGATAGTCCTTTTTAATTACGATAGCCTACGCAAGCGATCCACGGTTTCCTTAGAATCGACACACTCTTTCGCTAATAAAGTTTAGGCCGAAACCATCTGGAAAGCCTGAACACCAGTTCCAGTCAAACACAATGAAAAAACCCGGAACCTGAACACAGTTCAAATCAACAGACCATTAAACCACAAATGGACCTTAAACACAGTCAAATCAACAGACATGAAACCACCGGGAGCCTAAACACAGTTTCAGATAAACCAGTTCAGTCAACAGATAGTGAACCCACCAGAGCCTGAACACAGTTCAAAATCAACAGACATGAAACTGACCGGGACCTGAGCACAGTTCCACTCAACAGACATGAAACCACCGGAGCTTGAACACAGTTCAAAATAAACAGACATGAAACCACCGGAGCTGAACACAGTTCAAATCAAACAGGCATGAAACAATCGGAGCCTGAACAAATTTCAAATCGTCAGACATGAAACCACCCAGAAACTCAACACAGTGCAAAACCAACAGACCATGAAAACACCCAGAACCTCAACACACTTCAAGTCAACAGACATGAAACCACCGGAGCCTGACACAAATTCATGACAACCTACTTCTTGGACTTTTTTCCAGGAAAGTTTTTTTTTTTTTTTAACTTTCCAAGGAGAGGTGGCCGGGAAATCTTCTTCAAATATGTTAGGGCAAAAAGTACCAGAAAGACTGCTTTGTATTATGTCACCGATAAAGTTTTATAGTTTCTGAGATGCGATACTATGTGGCTTGATGTATTCATGGCATGAGGATGGTATTCTTGGACATGAATTTCAAGTGTTCTGTTAGATTCTTCTAAAAACGTTTCGTTTTATATTTTTTTTTAATTTCAATGTGTGTTGCTTTTCATGAAATGCTTCTTTCATGCATAGCATCTTGGTTGACATCATCAACTATACGAGGCTTAGGGGAATGTTTTACTCTTTTTTTGCAGTTACAAATGGAGCATGTTTTGTCATAGATATCAGTAAATGACGTGTCAGTCAGTCAGCCATTTCCTGACTGCTGGTCGTTGGGGGGGACGTGATGAGGCAGCTGATCCGTTTCTCCATCACAGGCTCATTCTGTTGTGGCTGTCTTGAGGAGATCTGGCATGGTCATTTTGTTCCAGTCCTTTATTATTGTCAGACCAGCTCTTTCTCTGCCGTCCTCGTTTGCGCCCGGTGTTGCTGCCCCCCATGAGGTCGATATCGTCTGCGAAATGAAGGTTGCAGACCGGCCTGCCGCCAATGCTGATGGAGGGTGTGGTGTTCTTCGAGGGTCTCTTGCATGATTCTCTCCAGAAAGATGTTGAAAAAGGACTGGAGATAGTAGGCACCCTTGCCTGACTCTGACTGTGGTCGGGAAGAACTGACCCTGCTAGCTATTGAGAAGTACTGTGTGCTGCTGAAGTGTTCGTAGAGGGCCTGGATGACTTGGACGAGTCTCTCATCAATGTGAAGTCTCTGAGAACCTGCCATAGGCCGTTGTGCCACACCCGGTCGAATGCCTTCTTAAAGTCAATGAAGTTGTGGAAGAGGTCCTTTTGGTGTTTGTAGATGCTTTCAATCAGGACTCAGCAGTTGAAAATTTGTTCCACAGTGCTCCACCCTTTTCTAAAACCTGCTTGTTCTTCTGATAGCAGTTCCTCAGCCTTGAATTTCAGCTGGTTGAGGATGATGCGAAGCATGACTGCTGGGGTGGCTGATCAGACTTATAGTCCTGAAATTTTGGCATTGTTTGAGGTTGCCTTTCTTGGGTAAGGGAATCACCAATGACTGGGTCCACTCTGTTGGCCACTTCTTTTCTGTCCCGATCTTCTGACAAAGCATTGTTAGTGCCTCTGTGGTCTCTTCCCTCCGTATTTCACAAGTTCAACTGGGACATTGTCCACCCCTGGGGATTTCCTGGCTTCAGACTTGTATCGCTGCCTCAACCTCCTCAATCAGCACTTGGAGACCGTTCTCACTGTCTGCGGGTCGTTGGTTGTCTGTAAAATGGATGTGTCTGGGTTAGGGCTGGTAAATTGTAGAGGCCCTCACAGTATTCTGTCCACCTCTTCAGGACTTCTGCATTCTGTCAGTAGCTTGCCATCCTTATCTTCGATGACCGCTGATTCTCTGGTTAGTCTTATTGAGGGTCTTGAGTGTGTTGTAGGCTTCTTTGCTGTTCCTGCTTCCATGCCTTTTTCGATTGCTTTCGCACTGCTCCTCTATCCAATTTTCCGTGGCTGTCTTCATCTTCTTCCTGAATTCTCTGTTCATCCTGGCTTTTCGTGCTGGAGTGTTTCTTTTCTCTTAGTTCCCGCCTCTTGTCACATAGATCTAAGACCTCATTTGTAATCAAAGGCGGGATCTCTTCTGCTTCTCCCACAACTTCTTCAGCTGTTGTCGTTAGCACCTCTTTGATGTTAATAGCAAGGGTGCCTACATCGCTGTCCACTAAGTGAGGGCAGCAAACTTCCCACCTACTTGAGCCTGGAACACCTCTGCAATTTCGGGGTCCTTCAACTTCTCTAGGTCAAAGCGAA
>JADBJO010003836.1:60530-76388 GCA_016801955.1 Conus betulinus
CAACATTAACTCCACTGAATCTCATGACGTTCATGCAGCTTCCTCAGTCAACATTAGCACAATCAGGGTAGCTGATGTTTTGTCAGGACGCAGTTTTCTAGTTGACACGGGGGCTGAAGAATCTGTTTTCTCTGCAAGAGTCGCAGAACGCAAAAAACGCTCGAGGACCCAGTCTAGTTGCTGCCAACGGCTCAGCCATTCCTACTTGTGGAAGGAGAAACATCCCATTGCAACTAGGACAGGGTGCGTCGTTTGTTCAAAAGTTTTGGATTGCCCATGTGACTCAACCAATCCTAGGCACAGACTCTTTTTTTGCTACCCAAAGACTGGTTATTGATCTCGCCAACAGACGTCTGGTGCCCCTGGATAGAAGTTTGGTAATCCCCACACAGCCAGCACGCTCGCAAGCAGGAAGAAGCATACACAAGATTCATTCCCGCTACGACGCAATTGTAGAGGAGTTTCCTGAACTCCTAGTACCTTCCTTCACAGAAAACAAGCATGGTGTACTCAACCACATTCCCACTACTGGTTCCCCTGTGCATGCACGTGTACGTCGCCTCGATCACGAGAAACTGACAGCTGCTAAAGCAGAGTTTGACGAAATGGAGGACCTAGGTATCGTCCACCGTGCATCTTCCCCTTGGTCATCACCACTGCACATGGTGAAAAAAAGCAATTGCAGCTGGTATCCTTGCGCAGATTATCGTCGACTAAACGATATAACCAGAGATGACCACTACCCCCTTCCTCACATCTAGGACTTGAATACCAGCTTTGCTGGAAAAACGATTTTTTTTCTCCAAAATTGATCTCGTTCGAGGCTACAACCAAATCCCAGTTGCATCCGAGGATATTCCAAAAAACAGTAGTTATCACCCCATTCGGCATCTATGAGTTCCTGAAAATGCCGTTTGGTCTGAAAAATGCAGCTCAGGCATTTCAACGCCTCATGGACGGTGTTTTGAAGGACCTGGACTGCTGCTTTATGTATCTTGATGACATTCTTGTTACAAGTGCTTCACCCGAACAAACAAGAGGCCGACCTACGCATCATTTCAGCCTATTGACCTCCAACGGTTTAGTGGTCAATATCACGAAATGCGTATTTGGTCAATCTACCCTGCATTTCCTTGGAATTTTAGTCTCAGCAGCGGGATTGAACCCCTGCTAGAGAAAGTTCGCGCAATCGTTGATCTTCCCACTTCTTCTGACAAGAAAGCTCTTGAACGTTTCCTAGGAATGATGATTTTCTATCACAGATTTCTCCCAGGCATCGCAAAGCGCCTTGCAACTCTGACTGAGGCTATCAAATGTAAACCCAAGAAATTCACATGGATACCTGAATGTCAAGCTACATTTCAGGAGGCCAAATCAGCACTAGCTTCTGCTGTCATGCTCCAACACCCCGACCCGCAATCTCAAACAAAACGTTCAGTGGACGCATCAGAAACTGCCATGGGAGCCAAACTGTCACAACAGCAGAATGGTACCTGGAAACCCATTGCATTCTTCTCCAGAAAGCTCACACCAACCCAACAACGTTACTCAACGTTTGATCGTGAACTGTAGGCCATCTACAGTGCAATCCAGCATTTCTGCTACTTCTTGGAAGGAAGAACATTCACGGTGTTCACAGATCACAAACCACTCATTCATGCCCTGACAAGCAACACTGACAGATCCCCTCGCCAGGAACATCAGCTTTGCTACATAGCCGAGTTCATAACAGACATCAGACACATCAGTGGGTTAGACAACATTGTACCTGACACACTCTCCAGGGCACCTGTTTCTGGCCAAGAGCCACTGATTGCTAGTACATTACCAGGTCCCTGCTGTAGATCTTGTTCGAATGGCAGCAGTGCAGCAAACCGATCCCAACGTTGCAGACTTACGCTCCAAACCAGGATCCCTACAACTGAAGGACGTCACTCTGGATGGCACCCCAAATTCTGTGTGATGTTTCTACGGGCCGCCCCCGGCCAATGGTACCTCCAGCATGGACAAGAACTGTATTTGATGTTTTGCACAACCTGCGTCATCCTGGACCCAAACCCTCCATCCGCGCTATCTCAGCACGATACATCTGGCCTGGATTCAAAACAGATGTGAGGAACATGGTCAAGGCTTGTCACGAATGTCAGGCTAGCAAATTGGACGTCACACCAAAGCTCCACTCTCCCCTGTTTGACCCCCTTGATAGACGCTTTGGTAACATACACATAGACCTTGTGGGACCACCACTCCCTTCATCAGAAGACTGCACTTATCTGCTTACCATTGTGGACAGATTTACAAGATGTCCAGAAGCTATTCCTCTTCCCAACGCAGAAGCTGTTACATGTGCCAAAGCCTTAATGCGTGTTTGGATCGCTCGATTCGGAGTTCCAGACGCAATTACTTCAGACCAAGGCCGTCAGTTCACCAGCGCGCTTTGGCGGGAGCTGAACATGGTGCTTGTAGTTACACCCCAAACTACTACAGCGTACCATCCCCATGCTAATGGCAAGGTGGGAAAGGTTTCATCGCAGTCTCAGTGCCGCTCTCAAGGCTCCCCTCGACGGACCACGCTGGATGGACGGACAACCAATCGTGATGCTTGGCATCCAGACAACGTGGAAAGAAGAACTTGACATCGCTCCTGTTCTCCTCACCTACGGCACAAACTTCCGAGTACCTGGTGATTTCCTTCCACCCTCCATGTGCAGACAAGGTGTTCCCTTCCAGTGCCAGTAAGAAAAACTTAGACAACTTTCCGCTTTTCCCCCTTCCCACCATGGATCACCAGCGTTGTACATTCCCAAGAACTTACAGTCAGCAGATCAGGTGTACCTTCGTCATGACGCCTGCAAGGGCCCCTTAGTGAGGCCTTACGATGGACCTTCTCCTGTGTTAGCCCATGCCGAAAAACACTTTGACATGTTCGAAGATGGGAAGACTGTTCGTGTGTCACTGGATCGACTCAAGCCTGCTTATTTCCCACAAACTTTTTCCAGACCTGGTCGGAATCCCTGTGTGTCTGAGCCACAGGACCCTCATGTTCCTCAGGAGGATCGCACTGCCAAAACAGATGATGCTACCCACACCAGATCGTGCTGCCAGATCTGGTGATGCTCGAAAACACGCTCCAGCACCTGCAGCACCCTTTGTCAAATACTCCAACACCACAAATTACAACTCGCACTGGGAGACTGGTACAGAAGCGAAGGAAATATCGAACATTTGACCAACTCAGCCGAGTCTGAACATCACAACATAGAACAGATACTTTAAAGACTCACCCAAGCTTATACTTTTCACATGATATTGGACAGTTGTTGGTGAATTATTGAATATATATCTGTTTTACTTTGGTATGTTTGCATTCATCGCACTGTGCCGTTCGGGGGGGAGCCCTGTAGCACTAATCTGATGACATAACGTCGCATGCGATTTGGGTTTTTAGTCAATGGTAGTTGGAAACCGGAAGCGTTGCTATGACCACGTAGTTCAACGACTGTGTTAGAGAAGTTGATCACAGAATGTTTTAGTTTTGTTATTAGAATATTTAAAACGTTGCCTACGCGTCTGTGTGTTGCTTCAATAATAATAAATAATAATAATAACAGAAGTAGTTAAAACAATTACTGCTGCTGCTGATGATAATGATAAATGCAACAACAACAACAAACAAGAAAACCTTTGAATTATAGCTCAGCTCCATCGATAAAGAAACTAGGTAATCTTCTGTGAGGGTCGCCAGCATTAATACCATCATGTGAGTTTTTTTTTTCAACAGATAAAGATAAACCATTCTCTGTCAAGAAAGCATTTATCTTATCTAAATCAGACTGATAACAGATTTGAATTTGTTTCAGTTTTCTGTTTGAAGTATACTTCAATTTTGCATCCAACCAAATACAAATATCATCAGCAAATTGAACAATCTTAATATTCTATGGTATCTTCTTAGAAAGATCTGATATCATAATACTGAAAAGATATTGAGCAATTATGGATCCTTGAGGAACTCACATTTGTACATCTCTCTGTGAAGAATATGCATATTCAACTCTCTTGTTTCAATAGTTCTACAGGAAAGAAAATCTTTTACAAACGAAAACATTGTCCGACAAAAATACCTGCTCTTTCAGTTTAAATAACAATTGAGCGTGCCACACTTGATCGTAGGCTCGTTTAATGTCAAAAAAATTGTTGCTAGCACATTTTGCCTACGAGCAAATTGGCGTTTTATATTGGTAGATAACTTCACCAAGTGATCCGTTGTAGATCTTCCGACCTGAAACCAGCTTGATGGACTGGAATAACATTGTTTTTATCACAATAGTGAATTAGACGAGCAGTTACTATCTTCTCCATTAACTTACATGTGTGTGAAGTAAGAGAGACTGGCCTGTAACTGTTGACCTATCTACTGGGTTTGTGTCATTTTTAAGTATGGGAACTATAATTGAATGTTTTCACACAGCTGGTAATTCACCTTCACTCCAACATGTTTCCATTATCTTATGAAGAGATACTGCACCCAATTATCTGGTAAATGTTTCAGCATTTGATTGGAAATTTCATCACGGCCAACAGCTGTTCGTTTATTACTCAATGTAGAGATTCCTTCTTTTTGTTCCAAAAACGTAATAGGGAGTTGAAGTATAAGTTATCGTTAGATTCAGCATCTTTTATTTCTGATTTAGCTTCCTGGTCCCATCTGTATGTCTTACATTTTCTTGAAAGACCTTCTAGTCTGCTGTTTACAGAAAAGATATCAGCAAACATTTCCGCTTTTTGATAAGCTGTTGGAAATTCATTATCTTCAAATTTTGCATTGCACTTAGGAATGAAAACCCCGTGCTTCATATATCGAATTTTCTTCCATATTCTACTCCTATCTCAAGGAGAACTTACCTCTTCCTCACAAAAGCTTGACCTATATTCACACTTTGCTTTGGCTAATATTTTGTTGTATGCTAATTTAGCCACCTTTGAATCTCTGAGTTTGGATGGAGATCTACTGCGTAGATAGATTTCATACTTAGAAATTTTTTCTTGTTTTGCTCTTTCACACTCGTCTGTCCACCACACGTGAAGAACAGATCTTGTCAAATGATCATACATAAGATCCACGTGTTCATGTTTAGGAAGACGATATCAAAATTAATGTAAATTTATCCCAGTCTGCTCGATTGTAATTATATTTCCTGATTTCATCTCTTGTATTGATTAAAAATACCAACTTTTCGTTTAATCCCAACTTTTATATTTATATATATATGTGTGTGTGTGTGTGTGTGTGTGTGTGTGTGTGTGTGTGTATAATGCTGAAGAATTAAGTAGTGGGGGGAAAACAAGTGCAGGCTCACAATTCTTCAGTCGTTATAGTAATGACTTGGGACAGATTTAAGCTTTTAGAAAAAAAAATGAAAATGAAGAAAATGGGTGATGTATTATAAATATGAGAAACCTTTCACTAGCCCCCTGAGGGAACCATCATAATTCCTCTTGAAGGCACATCTACTTGAATTGCCTGCTCCTAGGCCTTTCGTCTGCTGGATCGGACTCATCAGGGAGATCATCAGGTTGGTTGTGTCTGTGCTCTTGGTGTCAAATAGAGACACACCACAGTCCATAATTTGTGGTGTGGTGTACTCACCACCAAGGGTTCAAAAAAAAGAATCCAACAGCACCCTCAAAGCAGCCAGCGAAGGTAGTAAAATGGAACAAAATGAAAGTGTGGAGAGGAAAAAAGTTGCTGAAAAACTAAAAGCATTATTCAAACAGTATAAAAAATAGGGGACAATCTTTGAGCCTATGCCCGAGGATCCATTCAAGGATGCAAGGGAGATCAAAAAGATATGGAACAGTCTGAGTGGTCAGCTCTGCTGTTCAATAATCCAAGCATATTGAGTGGCTAAGAATTGTACAGAACAACCCTTTACTTGGATCTCCTAAGAGATGCAATCTCCCACTGATTGACCAAACAATATTATGCTGAACAGTTAAGTAGTGGGGGAAAACAAGTGCAGGCTACACAATTCTTCAGTCGTTATAGTAATGACTTGGCAAAGATTTTAACTTTTAGAGAAAAAAATGGACATGAGAAAAATGGGGGGATGTATTATAAATATGAGAAACCCCTCACTAGCCGCCTGAGGGAACCATCATAATCCATCTTGAAGGCATATCTTTTTGTATTGCCTGCTCCTAGGCCTTTCGTCCGCTGGATTGGACTCATCAGGGAGACACGGCTGGTTGTGTCTGTGCTCTTGGTGTCAAATAGAGACAGACCACAGTCCATAAATCTGTGGTGTACTCACCACCAAGGGTTCAAAACCCCTTGATGATGATATATATATATATATATATATATATATATGTGTGTGTGTGTGTGTGTGTGTGTGTGTGTGTGTGTGTGTGTGTGTGTGTGTGTGTGTGTGTATGTATACATATATATATATATATATATATATATATATATATATATATATATATATATATATATATATGAAAATGGTCACTACTAGTGTATCAGGAGAAGTTTCCCACATGCAGTCTGGAGCTAATACAGGATAAATGAAGATGTCAATTGCCGATTGTTTATGACCTTCTGTATCTGATATTCTTGTGATGTCACCATTATTCAGTAAGTGTGTGTGTGTGTGTGTGTGTGTGTGTGTGTGTGTGTGTGTGTGTGTGTGTGTGTGTGTGTGTGTGTCTCGCTTGTTTATTCGTCAATTTGTTTGTTTGTTTGCTCGGGATGGGGATGGCGTAACGTATTCAACCAGTCCTGTTTTCCTGTTTTGTCTAATTTGCACAAATCATCAACATTATCCTGACGCCAAAGGGAAATGTAAGAATTTAAGGTAAATGTAGGAGGTAACATCCCAAGGGAAATGTCAAAAATCTAAACATCCAAAAGGAAATGCCAAGAATTTAAAGTGGAAGTAGGAGGTAAACATCTCAAGGCAAATGTCAAGAATTTAAAGTGAATGTAGGAGATAAGCATCCCAAGGGAAATGCCAAGAATTTAAGGTAAATATAGGAGGTAAACATCCCAAGGGAAATGTCAAGAATTTAAGGTGAATGTATCAGGGTAAGCATTCCAAGGGAAATGTCAACAAGATAAGGTGATTGCATGAGGTAAACATCTCAAGGGAAACGTCAAGAATTTAAGGTGAATATAGGAGGTAAACATCCCAAGGGAAATGTCAAGAATTTAAGGTGAATATAGGGAATAAACATCCCAAGGGATGTGCACGAATTTAAGGAGAATATAGGAGGTAAACATCCCAAGGGAAATGTAAGGATTTTGAAAATTGCTTTCATTACTTTCACTCGTGAACAGTCTCCTCCCTTAACAACTCTTTAAAAATCGGTTGTTAGCCTCCCTATCTCGTCATTATGTTCCAATTTGAGGGGGGGGGGGGGGGGGGGGGGGGGGTTGGGGGGGGGGGGGGGGGGGGGAAGGAGGACGGAGGAGAGGGAGAGTGGATGGGGGGGGGGATGTTACTAATCATTTATCTTTGGAGGTACCTGGTCCAACACGTTGGTTGTATTGTTCTTTATTATTCACTGAAATATATAGTAGGGATATGGGACACATCGTTACAATATTATCTATCAGGTAACTTTTCAAAAGTAGAAATACATTGGAACGTCATTTATTAGATGAGCTTTCTTTGCACGAAAGATCACTATTTAGCCAAAAGAAAATATATGTATGATATAGAAAAAGTCTGGGTTTTTTTTTTTTCTAATTACCGAAACGGACCAGAGGTCGGTAAAGCTACAAATGAAAGACTGTTCCCCTGTCATTACAACTTGTAATGACGTCGTTTTTTTCATGACGGTTATGAGATGAATATTACCTCTGTTACAGTACACTACGTCATTACTTTTTTCCATATCAACAGTGTCTATTGGTCTTTTACCAGTTGGCCATTTTGCAATTCTGCTGCATCAATGTTATAAGTGTGAAATGTTTTACGTCTATTTTCCCCTTCTATTCTTACTGTTAAATTCATTTTCTAAGAATGTATTGAGGTTCACCAAATGCCATTTGTTTAATAACGATAATATGCCTTCACGTTACCTCATGACAGCAGTTGCTGACGTGAATGTAATATAGAAATAAGTAAATATGTATCATCATCATCATCATCATCATCATCATCATCATCATCATCATCAATTTAGGAAGAAAAGCAGTTTTCAGTCAATATCGTTAAGACACGGACATATAATATGCACTGGCTTGTTACATCGTAGAAACAGCAACGTAATAGTTTTGTCAACTGAGCCACAATCTGTATGCGTGAAGAAATGTTCTCGTTTCCGTATACAGACATAGTGACACATCGATGGGGTATGAAGAAGGCCGATAACAAAATCATTGGTGATTCACTGACAATCAACGACATTTGTCCAGGAGTAGAGTATTTCATAAGCGAGAACAACGTGAACAATACAATTATGAAGGTCAATAGCTCAGACTGTGAGAGTAATTTGCCACGAAATTCAGCATCACAAGGAGTTGTGTATGGTGTATGTGACCATTCCAAAACGTTCTGTAAACTCTTCATTTCATCAACATTGAGCTACGTGCGTGCTTCTGTTGAACGTCTGGCATATTGGTGTGATGCAGGGCACTGGAGAAGCACATTTTGTGCTTACAAAGTTTACAGGTCAACCTACATGCGTGTAATATGTAATCAACACACGCTGAAAGAAATGATCGTTCATTCACATTACTTCAATATGCTTACACTGCATATCAACAGTCCACCAATAAAAGTGATGTTCGAGATAATTACATACCACAATTTGATTGTGAAATTTAACAAAAACCTCAGGTTACATAGTTGTTCCATTTGTAAAGAGGATTTATGAATATTTCAGTGGAGAATGGAAATTGTCCCACAGATCAGTCATAATGATCAGCATTCAATATTTTCCCATGTATGCCCATGTGTTTTGCAGAACTATCTACACAGACTATGCTGTGGCCTTTATTTATACAAAAACAAAAACACAGTGATGAAACCATTGAACGCCTGTGTTTTCAGCGTCCTGTTTTAGCTAATATGATTTATGCATCATCCCTTAGAGTCAAATTTAAATATGAATGGATTCTATCCAAAGGATTGAAAATACGTTTGTCCACACTTTCTGTGGTTAAACAAGATTTGCAATTGGCGAGTGATGCTTTCAATTGCTCTGTACGATATTACTCTCTTTTTCAGCATCACGTGGACTGTAACTTTCTGTTAGAGTGTGAAGATGGACGGGATGAAACAGAACACTGTCCTTTCAGCAATTCCATCTGCCAAGGATTAGTAGCTTCAACAAATAAGTGTTTCAACTTAACAACGCAAAGCGTGAAATGTTCCGAGAACATTAGTGAACTATGAATGCCAAAGTAGAAATGGAAGATTAGCCTCACTAAAAACAGAAAGGAATATGAAGATTTATTACATACTTTCGAAATTATAACGAGTATGATGTAATTTTGGGTTTATGGTCAGGATGGCATTCTGTACCATTTGCATACAGCAAATTCCGTGCATGGGCTGATAACACTATGGTATATAACTTGAATCACATAGAAAAAAGGACAGCGTATGTTCCATCAAGGTCTGCGCGAGCTTTACATTCTTCTGTCAGGTTCTATTTCTGGCAGCAAGAACTACTATGACAACTTTGCGTGTGAAGTATTTTTTCAGTCGCGTGATGATGTTCATTCCATTTTCTTTACTGGACCATCCATACTCACTTACATCAAAAAATCTAAACCTGACATCAGTTCAGACCTATTCTCGTCATTTTTTCTCTCTCTTTTTTACCAGATGATCAAATTGCCCGTGTATTTTTATCATGTGATCCAAACAGTTATTTAAAGGCGAGTGATATAAACACGTGCAAGTTCATAAACACCAGCAGTGTTTCCTACACTGGCATGATTCATGTTGAAAAAGAAGAAGTTGCATATATGTTTAAATGTGACGACATCACCACTGTGCATTACAGTCGAGTGTGTGACTTCAGACAGGACTGCCCAGATGGCAGTGAAGAGTCTTTCTGTGAATACCCTCTATGCGGTGAGTTTCAGTGTTGTAATGGTCAATGTATATTGTCAGTCAGCACTGTAATCAATTTGCAGATTGTAAGGACGACTCAGATGAGGTTGGATGTCGTGATGACAATTCGTACCTGGTTCAGAGCTTAACAGGGGACACGAAACAACGCTTTTATATCAATCTGGATGGGGCTGGCTACTTTACTCAGCAGGTGATGACAGGGGATGACTCTTGCCCTCCCAGTCACTATCAATGCAAAACAGAGTGGCTGTATTGCCTGCCTGTCTACACTCGATGCAATGGATTTTCTGACTGTGTGTATGGAGAAGACGAAGAAGGCTGTGGGACTGTGTCATGTCCTGGTTTCTACCGATGTCGATTTTCCAGGGTCTGTGTGCACGATCATCACCTCTGTGATGGATGGGGTCAGTGTCCACAGCAGGATGATGACATGTGGTGTGACATGACCTGTCCAGTGTCTTGTCTGTGCCAAGGTCATGTTTTCCTATGTAACAAACCATTTCGTTCTGACTTTTCCCACAATTAAGGTACATGGATGCAACAGGCTCAGGAATGACACCAACCGATTTCATTAAGAATAAACACCTTGTTCATTTGATTCTGTCTGAATGTTCCCTTCGTAATATTTCACTTTTTAACATTAAAACTTGAGGCATATTAATCTCGCCAATAACTACATAAAATCTATCGACCTGGATATTTTTCAAGAGCTACAAAACTTAGACAGTATTCTGATGGGAAATAACCCTCTTAGCAAAATGATAAGTAAAATGACAAAGCTCTCGTTTTTCACACGCTGAAACGGGTGGATATATCTAAAACACGTGTGAATGTTTTTTATAACACAGTATATTCATATCTGCATCAAGTGCAGTTTCTAACGTATCATTCTGTAAGATTGAAATAATTGGACCGACAGGTTTTAAAGCAGTTCCACGCCTGAAAAAGCTGGATATTACAGGAAATGCTGTTACCAGTTTCCCCTTCGATCTCTTTTCATTGTCAACTGAATTACAGGACATTTTTTCATCTAATTACAGATTGTGCTGCAAGAATCTACTTCCCCTCCTCACAATTAAGTGTGTGGCCCCCAGTACTGTACTCCCGTCATGTACAAGGTTGCTAACAACTGAACTTTACCAGATTCTGTTTGGGACAAATACTGCCTTGGCCATGGTAGGAAATTTGCTTTGCTTTTTTACTTCTGTAGCAGTGGGCAATATGTATGGAAATTATTTCATGCTGACAGTTGCGCACCTGCAGTTTGCTGATATTTGCATGGGGGCCCATGTTTCCATTGTTTTGGTAGCAGACAACTTTTATCTTGGAAACTACATGCAAACAGAACAAAAATGGTCTAAGAGTTTTACATGCAAGCTTGCAGGATTTCTTTTCTGTTTGTCTATTCTAATGTCAGTGTCGACCATGTCGCTCATCACTTTACATCACGTTGCTGTTTGTTATTTCCCAGAGGTTTCGTGTGCAGATGCAATGCGTGTTTCAGCTTCATAGTTTATGCAGTAATGTGGACTGTAGGAATCTTGTTGGCACTGATTCCACTTCTTTCCTGGTATGTCACACTGGGGCCTCATGGGTCAGTCTGGTTTATGTCGTCTGACATCATTTGATGTCAGTAATTCTTATAACAGTACCAGATGGCTTAACGTTTATAGCGACGGTCAACTTCATGTTGTCCTTGACTATTGTGACTGGCCAAACTGTCATTTATTGGAGAATGCCAGAGCACAGAATAGTACTTAATCCAAGATTACGATCAGTGTATTCTGCAGTCCAGGTGACGATGAGTGTGTAGCTGTAACCGATGCTGTTTGCTGGATTGTATTTGCAATGATAATAAATAATAAGTTCTCAAGGTGTGACAGTTTCCAATAAGATCTACGATCTCATGGTTGTGTTTGTGTTACCATTCAGTTCAGCAATCAACCCACTTCTTTACTTGTGGGCCATTAAAAGGCATAGGCAACTGCAAGAACAGGAAGAAAAAATGCTTGAAAGTGTTAAAAGCAAGGCTTGCTCAAAGAGACAAAGCAAAAATCACATAGTAAGGAAACGAATCAATAAAAATGATAATAATGATAATATCAATGATAATCTTATGTATGATGCATTTAAATGATACACTATACACTGTTCTGAAATCCAAGCAAAATGACTTAACTCAACACTGTACTTACTCCCTACATCCCATTATCACCTTCAAATCAGCCTCTTCCCAGCTTGTCTCTAGCAGAACTAACATGTGTGAAAGAACACACACACACACACACACACACACACACACACACACACACACACACACACACACACACACACACACACACACACACACACACACACACACACACACACACACACACACACACACACACACACACACACACACACACACACACGCAAATGATTCAAATCTTCTATCAATGGAACAGTTCGACAGTGGAAGATGCTGTGATATATAAATTGAACTTGATCTATATTTTCAAAGGAATGTATCAAGTCAGAATGTCTGCCAGGACTTATGGAGCGATGCAAGAATTTCAAAATTACCAAGGAAGTATGTACTGTATAACTACTCATAAATTCCAGTTATACTACGGAAAATGCAGCTGAGTGTGATATCTACCTGTCTATCTGTCTATCTACATGTAAGCTCTCTCTCTCTCTCTCTCTCTCTCTCTCTCTCTCTCTCTCTCTCTCTCTCTCTCTCTATATATATATATATATATATATATATATATATATATATATATATATATATATATATATATATATGTAATGCTGAACAATTAAGAAGTGGGGGAAAACAAGTGCAGGTTAACAATTCTTCCATCATTATAGCAATGACTTGGCAAAGATTTGAAATTGAGAGAAAAAAAAATTGAAGATGAAGTAAATGGGAAAAGGGACATCATAAATATCATAAATATGAAAACCCTTCACTATATATATATATATATATATATATATATATATATATATATATATATACATACATATATATATATATATATACACACACACACACACACACACACACACACACACACACACATATATATATATATATATATATATATATATATATATATATATATATATTCTCGTCCCAAGATGGGGGAAAAAGGGGCAGCAGAGGGACATCCGGAGTCATGGACCAGGTGTGGCCCAACCCCCCTAGAGTGTCAGGTGATAAGGGCCGAAACACTTGCTTGAAGGGGGCTTCTCTTGTGAGGACTCTCTGCTGCCACGTTCTCCACGAGTTTTTTTTTTTCTACTGATGCATGGGTAAACCATTGACTTCCGGGAATAGGCCGGAGGACGTCCGGGAAAGACCAGAGGACACTGGGAAAGACCAGAACCAAGGGCTCTGTGGGCTGACTCCCCACTTTGCCTTCAACATGTGGCTACTAAGTACAAAAGGAAAAGATGCTCCCAGGATTCACTGAAGGGGGAGAGAACGATGAATCCATCGATGCTCAACCAATCACGACTGCAAATCCCAAATGGACTATGAACATGGACCAAATGGAATATCCATGTGTCTGTGGAAAGCGCTTCGCTACCACCCGTGGCATGAAGATCCACAGAACAAAGATGGGATGTGTGAAGACTCATCTGAATGAGCAGCAGCGCACTGCATCAGCAGCTAAGACGTCGGAAGACCAAGGCCAGGATTTAAACCACAGTGCAAGGACATCCACACTGTTGGTTCGGATGAGGAATTTGCACAGGCCCTGGATGCCAGGCACCTGAAAACTCAACCTGCCACGAGCAAACGAGACTGAAGATTGGGAGAAACTGGATGCAAAAATCAATCGTCCAAAGACTCGATGCACTACTAAAAAAGCACCCTGGAACACAAACTAGCCACATATGGGGACATTGTGTGTGCCACATGTAGAGACGCCTATGGAGCAAAACTACCCAAAGAGAAAACACCTCCAAAGAAATTCAGACGCCAAGAAGAGATGGACAAATCAGAATCCAAAAAAGAAAACCCTCAAGAAGCAAATGAAGACCGCACTACCAGCTGAAAAACAAGGCTTGGAAAAAACTGTGGGAAGACCTGAAAGCAAAACACAGCGCCCTCAGCAAAGCGGAATCTGCGAAGAAGAGGAAGAGCAAAAAGAAGACACAAGAGCGCTTCTTCAGAGACCCCTTCCAGGGACCCTAAGTATGGACAGAGGAGAGTTCTTGAGCAGCATCTAAGGAAAACATACTCTGACTCGCAGAGCAAAGCACCACTCCACATTCAAGGTCTGGTGTGGCCAACCAACCCTGAGGAACAGTTCGATGACAAACCTCCAACGTTGGCGGAAATCAAGAAGGTGGTCGACAAAGCCAGAGCCAAATCATCACCAGGCCAAATGGAATACCTTACCAGCTGTACAAGAAATGTTCCAAGGTGCTGGAGTGGCTCCACAGGCTGCTGCGATCAGCTTGGAGAAACCAGAAGATCAGCGGCCAGTGGATGACGGCATATGGTGTGTACATCCCCAAAGAGCAAAACTCAAGTGACATCAGCCAGTTCAGGCAATATCACTACTGAACGTCGAAGGGAAAATCTTCTCTATCATGGACGCAAGGCTGACCAAGTACCTCATGGAAAACAAGTATGTGGATGTGTCAGTCCAGAAAGGTGGCATCCCAGGCGTGGCTGGCTGTGTAGAACACGCCACAATGATCTGGGACGCAATCCAAAGAGCAAAAACAGAAAAGAGAGACCTGGACGTAGTGTGGCTTGCTCTGGGGAACGCATATGGATCTGTACCCCATGAGATGATACAGTTGGCTCCTGAGATGTGCCGTGTGCCAAATAACATCTGCGACATGCTCAAGAAGTACTTCAATGGCTTCTCAATGCGCTTTCTCTACCAAGGAGTACACAACAGATTGGATCAACTTGGAAGTGGGCATTGCAATGGGCTGTGCAATTTCCCCAATACTGTTCGTGTTGGCAATGGAAGTCATCTTGAAAGCAGCAACAAGCAACGCAAGACAAACAGAACTTGGCGATGGATAAAAATGATGCCCCCTCTCGAGGCCTTCATGGATGACACTACAGTGATTTCATCCAGAGAAGACGAGACACGTCATGTGCTGGAGAGGCTGGATGACATAGTTGCCTCATCCAGAATGAAGTTCAAGCCAAAGAAATCACAGAGTCTCTCACTGAGGAAAGGAAAGTGGCTGAATCTGTGGTCTTCAGTGTTGCCACCCAGGCCATTCCAACAGTTACAGAAAAGCCAGTCAAGAGCCTTGGAAGATGGTATGATGATACGCGCTGAAAGACACAAAGAGCAAAAGAAACCAAACAGATGTCGGAAGAAGGCTTGGAGACCATTGACCAGTGTGGGCTCCCTGGCAAATAGAAGGTCTGGTGTCTGCAGTTCATGCTGATACCAAAGCTCCTATGGCCTCTGATGATATACGACATCTGCACCAGCATAGGGGAGACAATGGAATCCAAAATCAACAAGTTCACAAGGAAATGGCTTGGTGTCCCACCCTGTCTGACTGATATAGCGCTGTACTGTCGCCAAGCAAAGCTGAAACTACCACTGAAATCCATGCTGGAGGAATACAAAGCAGGAAAGATCAGACTTCAAAGCATGCTGGAGGACTCAGGAGACAAGGTGGTAGAAGCAATCAAGCCCCAGCTGAAGACAGGCAGAAAATGGAAAGTTCAAGAGGCGAGGTCAAAGGCAAAGGAAAAGCCAAAAAGAGACATGATGATTTAGGAGAT
>JADBJO010003836.1:78728-88728 GCA_016801955.1 Conus betulinus
AATTGTGCTAAAAAAGAACAGTGTCCCTTAAACAACAAATGCCTCTATAACAACATTGTATACCAAGCCACTGTGACATCAGAAAATGAAAAAAAAACATACATAGGGATCACTGAAAATCACTTCAAAACCAGATACGCAAACCATAAACAGTCATTCAACAAAGAAAAATACAAAAACCAAACAGAACTGAGCAAATATATTTGGAGACTTAAAGACAAACAAATAAACTATAACATATCCTGGAAAATCATAAAAAGGGCATCACCATACAATAACATTTCAAAAAGATGCAACCTATGTTCAACAGAAAAATGGTTAATACTATGCAAACCATACTTAGCAACCCTAAATACTAAAGTAGAAATAGTAAACAACTGCAGGCACAAATGGAAATCGTTGTCAGCAAACGCACCCTGAACTGTAAACAACCCCCAAAAAACCGAACAACACGTGCAGCCAATCCGCACGTGCAAACAGTGACATCAGGCCATATAACACCGGCAGTAGGCGCCCCAAAACCATCCTGACGAGAGCGCTGGCTCGAAACAGATCTGTCGTTTTTAAAACTTCCTTTTATCATCTTATTTTTAACAGATGTTGCTCCCCAAGGGGTTGAGCACTTTAAGAATTTTATTAGGCGTTTTAGAAGTATTCTATGTAATATATATATATATATATATATATATATATATATATATATATATATACAATAAAACAATAAATTCCAAGGATAAGTACCGAGCACCGTTTTTTTGTTTTATTGTAATTTAGTCCCTTGCGGACTCATTCCAAGATGGCCCTCAGCACTTGTGTCTTAAGAGGTTATCTTTTTATATTTTCTACTTTTCACAAGAAAATGTAGCTTGTTTTGCTCTTTCATGATTTTTCTTTTGCTTCTTAGGTGGCACCTTTAGTTTAGTTTTTTGAAAACTCAACAAACATACTACGGTATTGCACACCAGCTTTTTTTGGTATAGCATTCTTCTTAAAACCAAAAAGGCAGAAGAGTCAAATTACCACTTTCCGCGGTCAGTGAGGAAAAACAATCAGGTTTCGAAATATCGGTATCTGACCAGGAGTTATATGTTAGTGAGCTTTCTCCCCATTGGAGATGGTCTCCCCCATAGGAGATGGACTAGAAGCTTGCTGAAGCTTCATTTTGAGAAGCATTTATTATTTCCCATCCACCCACTCAAGCACATACTGTCAGTTAGGCAGAATCATCTACTACTGCAGATATGAAGGCTTATCACCCCCCTATTTTTTTTCTACAATCTGAGACATAAGAGCAAGCTTTGTTTATAATTCAATATAATATATATATATATATATATATATATATATATATGTATATATATATATTATTAGTTCAGCAACCTTTTTTTTTTTTCCTTACCGGACGTTCTTTGGTTATACTTTTCTACCCTTCATTGCCTGCTATGAGGTTCTGCTTGATTCTGCTTTGGAACCCTTGATGGTGAGAACACTGGAGAATTATAGACTGCGGTGTATCTCCATACGATGCCAAGCGATCACAGGCACAATCAGCCATGTCTCCCTAACGACTCCGATCCAGCTGACGAAAAGCCTCGGAGAAGGCGATTTGAATGGTTCTGTCTTGAGGATGGATTGCGATGGTTTCCATATGCTGCACGTGAAAAAGTGCATATTTATGACGTATTTCCCTGATTTTTCGTTCTCATTTTCTTTTTCCCATCTTCTCCCTCCCCCCTTCCCCACCATTTTTATTTAATCTTTGCCAAATCAAAAATGTCATGATGGAGGAATTGCTAGCCAACACCCTTTTTTTCCCACTACGAAATTGTTCAGCACACAACATTCTTTGGTTAGTCAGTGGGAGATTGCATCTCTTTGGATATGCAAGTGAACGTTGTTATGCACAATTCTTAGCTGCTGACAGTGCTTGGGTTTTTAAACAGGAGAGCTGACCACTCTGACAGTTGGACGACTTTTGGCCTCCCTTGCACCCTTAAAAGGATCCTTAGCCATAGGCTCAAAGATTCTTCCCTACATTTGATATTATTTACATAACGATTTAAGTTTTTCAGCAACTTTATTTCCTCAATACGTTTTCTTTTCGTGCGACTTTGTTACCCCTCGCTGACTGCTTTGGGATCCTACTGGATTCTATTTTTGAACCCTTTATGTGGTGCGAATACCACAGAACAATCAACCATGCCTCACTGATGAGTCCGTTCCAGCGGACGAAAAGCCTCGGACCAGGCAATATGAATGGTTCTGTCTTCAGGAGAGAGCATAAGGTTCCCATTTGCTATTAACAAAGGGGTTCAGATTTATATGTTTCCCTGATTTTCCGTTCTCGGTTTTCTTCCTTTCCCCGTTTATTTTTGTTTCCTTTTTTAAAATCTCTGCCACGTCATTAATGTAGTGATGAATGAATTGTTAGCCTGCACTTGTTCACCCCACTACTAAATTGTTCTATACACACACACACACACACACACACACACACACACATATATATATATATATATATATATATATATATATATATATATATATATATCCAAGGATAAGCAATTGAGCACCATTCCAGCAACTTTCAGAGCAGCTTGGTGTTGCAATGACTGCAAGAAATATTGAATTATAAACAAAGCTTGCTCTTATGTCTTGGATTGATAAAAATTAGGGGGAGATAAGCATTCATATTTGCAGTGGTAGATAATTCTGCCTAAATAACAGTATGTGCTTGAATGGGTGAATGGGGAATAATAAATGCTTCTCAAAATGAGCCTTCAGCAAGCTTATAATCTCCAAGGGGGAGACCATCTCCAAATGGGAGGAAACTCACTAACATATCATTAATCCAGGTCAGATGCCAGCATTTCGAAACCTGATTGTTTCTCCTCGGTGACTACGGAAAGTCCTAACTTGACTCCTCTCCCGTTTAGGTTTTAAGCAAAATGCTGTCTCAGAAAAAGGCTGATGTCCAATACCATAGTATGTTTGTTGGATTTTTTCAGAAAACCCAACAAAGGTCCCATACTGTTTTAGTTGAAACGGTTATCGTGGTAAAAAAACAAAAGCTCAACGAGTTACCCAACCCTGTTTCATCTTTTTATGATAAAGCAGCTGAATACCTAAACGAGGAAATAGAATATATTTTCAATATATTTTCTGTATACCTAAAGATTAGAATGTATCTGTGATATTTATGTGCCATTGTTAAGGCCTAGTTTCATAGCCTGTGTGATTTAGCACCCACTGTGGCTTAGTGCCATGACAGAAACATTGCTTGGAAAAAAGATACACCCGAAGGTGTCACTGAGACCCAGAGAAGTACAGTCCCCAGCTGCTGAACCAATCAGCTGAGAGCAGTCTGTGGCCACCTTTGGAAGCCTATGCTGTGTTCACTTAGGGTGCAGGCACACACAGATATATAACTGCTCCCTGGCAGATGCCGGTATGTGACCACTGGACGCGACACATAGAAACCTCCACGGAAGCGCCTTCATGTATGTCCTGGCTTAGAGTCTCTGTTTCTTTTTCAATAAATTCCTATGGGCAGTATGCAGCATTCACTTTTCTCTAGCCCGAATCACCGCACCACAGGGGAAAATGGACATGGAAATGTGGAAGGAGTGCAATGCCTTAGTGGACTGTGGTGCTCGCGAGTTAAGAACACAGCTGCGTGCGTTGCGCTCCTCTACAAAGCGAGTATGCTACGGGGACTACTCGTACAAAAACAGACAAGTAACACATCACGATAACACACAATGCCAGCGGTGATCATAAAGTTACAGCACTGAAACTAGACATTGGTGATGTGCCTGTGACATACAATAGTAATGCTGTGATGGAAACCTTTTTTTTCCTATAAATTGAATAATGACTAACATGGTGAAATGAAAAAAGGGAGGAGGGAGGACGTAAAAAGATACCGACCAGTTTGGATACTAGGGAGACGTTCAGTGTCCATGGCTCCAAGTCTCTTCTGGTGTGTTCCAGGCATCAGTGTACCACAGAGGGGAAAAAGCTTCCAACGTGCTGCCCATGATTGGCCAAAACGCACCAGTGAACAGGGCACCGGCAGAGAGGTTGCATAGGGGTGGAATGGTGGTGCGTGAGGTGGGGGGGGGGGGGGGGGGGGGGGGCGGATGGGTGGAGGGGAGGAGGGGAGTAGGGCATGGGAGTTTGTAAGAGAATAAAGATGCCGCAAAAAATTTCAACATTTAGAAAATCTAAAAGAAAAAAGGACTTGTTCAAGAACCATTTAATCATCGTTAACGAATGCTCAGAGTACAAGTATTTGGAAGAAAAAAAGGACCTTGCATTGATTTCCATGCTGTTTATCCATTTATCAGAAAATTTCGACCCGTCGAAACATTTTGTGTTTTCCTCTCCTCTCATCTGTAAAACAAGGTGCATTTTTTTTAAAGATAATCAGAGCTCCAGGAGAAGCAATGGGAGTAAGGAAAAGGTGGTGATAAAGAATTTTCTTTCGCTTCCTTTTCCACAAAATCAAATCGATTTACTGCAGGTAGTTTGCTGAAATCTAATGGAACTGCTGATTCCTCCCCCCCCCCCCCCCCCCCCCCCCCCCCCTTCCGCCCTCAAGTTCCTCTGTTGCATTAAATGAAGAAGGAAAAAAAAAAAAAAAAAAAAAGAAATGGTACGACCAATCTACCTCAAAGATGACAGAAAGAAACATTTGCACTGAGGGGGCGGGGTAGAGGTGGTGGTGTGTGGTGGTGATGGTGAGGGTCGTGGAATGGCTTCTTGTCACACCACCCATCCTCCTGCACCACCACTCCTTTCCTTCGAATATTCACAAGCAGTTTGTAAAGGCATTGCAAGTTTACTTTACATTTCAGAACATAGTCTCCTCTCCTTTGAATACTTTAAGCCAGTTTGTAAAGGTATTTCAAGTCCACTTTATATTTCAGAACATTGTTGGAGGCACATTGACTTCCATCATTCATGGACAGTGACTGCTCTTGTAAGAGATGGAGATGTACTGGCGAAAGGAAATCATCATTCGTTCTGAAAACGTTGATCCTTAATAGATATCAGCAACAACTTGTTTTACGCACAGTCATGAGAAGTTTAGAGATGTCCCACTTGATGGTTTCTTTGAATTTCTGAAAAAAAATCAACATTTTTTTTCTTCTGATCTAAGGTTTTACAGAAGAAATATTTTAAAGGAAATTTCTGGTGTATTTTTTTAGGTGTATTTTAAAGGGTGTGTGTGAAGTGTGACGACCCTGATATGGCCCTTTGCGGTCGTCTAGGCTATAAGCGACATTACAATACATATAGCCATACCTCACAAGAAAACGAAAAACCACACTGCAAGAAAACACCATAAAACATGCCTGAAGGCAAAGGATGTGCTATCTTATTGTTCAGTTTGTCACCCAGTCGCAAGTTCAGCTAGACTCTCTGTTTTCTGACAACCACGTATATAACGTGCTCCAGCTGAAATTGGCCGCGAGAATAACGTGTGCTCCAACTGAAATCTACTGCTCATTCTCTCTCTCCGTCTCAGTCTGTCTGTCTCTCGTGTGTGTGTGTGTGTGTGTGTGTGTGTGTGTGTGAGAGAGAGAGAGAGAGAGAGAGAGAGAGAGAGAGAGAGCATGCGCGTGTGAGTGTGTTAATGTTTTCGATCGTTTATTTAAGTGAGCTGCTGCTGTTTTTTTTTTTTTAAAGTCGTATATGTGTGGGGATGATGGTGGAGGTATATGGTTGGGGTGTTGGTGGCTGTGTTTGTGTGGATGGAGACCGTCTGTAATCGGAGTTAGTGTCCATGAGCAGATTGTGTGTGTGTGTGTGTGTGTGTGTGTGTGTGTGTGTGCATGCATGAGAGTGTGCATGCGCATGCGTGCGTGCGTGCCTGTGTGTGCATGCGCATGCGTGCGTGCGTGTGTGTGTGTGTGTGTGTGTGTGTGACGTGCGCGCGCGCGTGCGCACGCATGTTTATGTGGTCATGCAGGTCCAGGTTACCCTTACCAAAAATGCTTCCCCGTTTGGCAAGAGAGGGGCATCATAGCTGCTACCAGGATTCCCCTGCGCTGTGTGAACGTCACAAAGGCTAAGCTGGGTGTACTTTCATCGGGCCCCAAGCTCTGCGCTGCCAACATCTTTCATCTTTCCAGTCTGTACATCACTAGGAACAACTGTGTGTGCTTTCAAGGCCCTCAAGCTTCTATACCACCCTAAAACTCTGGACCGCGGACAGTTGGTTGAAGACGATAGGAAGGAAGGGTGTGGGATGAGACTGAAGGAAATGTTTCACTCTGATTACAGTCCGTAGGATGAGACGTCAGGGAGAAAGAGTGTGGGATGAGACTGAAGAAAATTGTTTGGGCCATGTTGATGTGACGAAGTGTCGTTGTGACCACGTGTCCTTGTCACCACATATTGTTGTGACAAAGAGTCATTGTGACCATGTGTTGTTGTGACCAAGTGTCGTTGTGACCATGATTTTCAGTATTTTACTAAAAGATGGTAGACTTGCCGATGTGACCACATATCGTCGTGTGGTCTTATAGGCAAGTGGCCACGTCGGCATGTGGTCACATCAGCATTGGCATGTGGTCACATCGGCGTGTGGTCACATCAGCATGTGGTCACATCGTGTGGTCACATCAGCTGTGGTCAAATCGGCATGTGGTCAAATCGGCATGTGGTCACATCAGCATGTGATCACATCGGCATGAACTGTCACGGCAGTCCATAGGATAAGGGCGTCAGGGAGGAAGGGCGTGGGATGAGACTGAAGGAAAGGTTTTTACTCTGATGTTAATCCACAGGACCTAGCACACACAACCTGTCAACAACAACAACAACAACAACAACAACAGCTTCATCAGCCATCTTCAACGAATTATACCATTTCAGATATTCACTGCCATGCCCTCCAAAACAGTGTCTTCAGGTACCATACAAACTAAGCGACTCAAGGTCATCTGAAAAAGACAGAGAAGGCACTCAATGAGCTGCGTCACCTCGTCTCTGACAAAATCATTAGAATCAACACTGTTGATAAGCGTGGGGAAGATAGGTATTCAGAATACTATTGACTATGTTGATAAAAACCTGAGACAATTTAGCAATTGCTTTTACATCATCAGAGGCAACATGTCAAAATCATATGCCAAAGTAGTCTTCCAGTATCAACCACAAGCATATTGACCTCATTTTCCTCCACAACTTTAACAGCAGTCCACCTAGACAGTCTGTCAAACAGCCTTGTGAAGATCATATAGAAGTAAGGACTTTTCTGTTGGTTCGTGATTGCGTGACCAGTAAAGACATGCAGGAGGTCTTGCTTCCCCTCATCATGCTCATACTATGGATATGCCCCGAGAGCTCGTGGATGTGAGTTCCAGCCACATGGGTCATTTTCAGCCTGAAAACGCTCTTTTCCCCGGGAGCACATGGGTACCTGATTCAGCTTAGAGAAGCTGAAACGCAGCTGACTGAAGCTCGAAGGGAATAGACACCACCTCAAATCAAGCCGTGCCCAAGACACAGTGAACTTCTGACAGTACTCCTCCCTAGCGGTTATTAGGCTATGAGACTTGAACCTTTAACCTGAACCCCAATATGAACCTTTGACCTGAACCCCAAATGATTTTTGACCCGAAAACCCAATATCAACGCTTAACCTGACCTTCAATATGAACTTGTAACCTAAACCCCAATATGAACCTTTAATCTGAAACCCAATATGTACCTTTAACCTGACCTCTAATATGAACCTTTAACCTGAACCCCAATATGAACCTTTAACCTGAAAAATAACGTGAACATCTTTCTTTGGGATACTACAATTCCACCCGTTGAATGAAAAAAAAATTACACACGCACGCACACACACGGACAGACATACACACACGTACGTACACACCACTCATGCCGGTGCGTGCGTGCGAGCGCGTGCTAACTCACACACACACACACACACACACACACACACACACACACACACACACACACACACACACACACACACACACACATATACACACGCGCGCGCTATACAAAGCGAGAGAGACAGACAGATATATACAGAGAGAGAGAGAGGGGGGGGGAGAGAGAGAGAGAGAGAGAGAGAGAGAGAGAGAGAGAGAGAGAGAGAGAGAGCGCAGTAGATTTCAGCACGCACGCACGTACGCACACTCGCACACACACAGGCACGCACGCGCGCGCGCGCACACACACTCACATTCACACACACGCACGCGTGCACACACACCACACACACACACACACACACACACACACACACACACAAAATCGTGTGCATTCACACACACACACACACACACACACACACACACACACACACACACACACACACACACACACACACACACACACACATCCTTGCTTGTCTTCGATTAATTGTCCACTCCAAAGCTGATAAATTTAACTATTAACAGACCGTTTTTCCACCAATGCATCCCCGTCAAGCTTTTCAGTGACCTCATCAATCGCCGAAAAAAACAATGAGACGAGTCAGATTTCCTCCGCGGAAGTAATCAGCTACTGTAGAAAAAAGATAATAATGATCTAACTGACTGACTGACTGACTAACTTGGTAACTGACTCACTCACTCACTGAATAACTATTTTTTTTATCCACCAACTTCCTTATTACAATTAGTATTCCTCATTGTGTTCTGTTTTTTCTTTGTTTTTTTTTTTTTTTGGTCTTTTTTTAGGGGGGGGGGGGGGTGCTCCATCCTCCTATTTTTCTTACTTTTTTTTTCTCCCCTCCTCTCTCCATCTCTGTTGACTCTCTCACGCACCATGCACCATGCACCAGCTCTGTTACTGATGGACATTCTAATAGCGATCTTTAGGAACTGGACGTTTGATACAAAGCGTCAGGGTCACTAATCAACTAACTAACTAGCAAACCTGACCAACTGACCGACTGGCTGACTAAGTATAAATACAGAAATAAGTCAGTAAAGAACGTCAAACATTGCTGATTGGAAAGATCAGATGATAGGATCCCACTTTTTATGAGGAAATGGCAATGGGCTGTGTGTGCTTAGATTGTAGGATATGTACACCATTTACCCAATAAGAGAAGACAAATTGCAGACAGAAGATTTTTTCCTATCACTTTTGTAAACTTTCTTTCCATCTGCAAAATTATCTCCTCCTTGGGGGGATAAACTATGGATATTGCGTAAAAAATCTTTGGCTCTGGACCTACACACAAACGCGCGCGTGCACCCCCCCCCCCCCCCCCACACACACACACACACACATTCACTGTGATTCACTGTGTTAAATGGGAAGGCTGATCATGCAGCAAAAAGAGCAGCTAGAAATATGGA
Source organism: Conus betulinus (assembly GCA_016801955.1). Lineage (NCBI taxonomy): Eukaryota > Metazoa > Mollusca > Gastropoda > Neogastropoda > Conidae > Conus > Conus betulinus. The sequence continues at coordinate 88,070 of JADBJO010003836.1, forward strand.
AAGCACAACTTCACTTAATATACCTTTAGATCTTTTCAGAATGCTATTCCCTTCGTTTGAAAAAAACAGACCGAGAAAAGCTTCCAACAGTCCGTAAAGAACTCGGAATCTCAGTACTATCATACCTGTATTGCATACAGTTCTAGAACACAAAAGTAAAACACAGCAAAAACGTATTTAACTCATATACCCAGAGAGGTAAGAAGCTTAATCCACAGATTACGTTTAAATTCGCTGAAAAAAAATTCAGTAGAAATGTTAGATGTATGTGTGGAAATGCACTAAGTGTTTCACATTTGTTTATTCATTGCCCCCAAACAAAGAACTTGATTATCATGGCTGGTGGTAATACTTCCGATAGATCGACGTCATCACTCTTTAAAATGTTGAATGATTATTCATTTCTCAGATTAGTTAGTCAAAGTTTCTTACAGAGTCCAGCTGGCATTTTTCTTTAATTGGTTTTATCTAGGGCTTTTTTTTTTTAACAAGTAGTAGTATTCAAAGTTGTACACGCTTTCCCCCCTATCCCTCCACCATTCTTTTCATAAGCGCACATCCGCATACCACACACACCATTAACACATCGTCTGATATCACTTTTGGTGAGAAGACGTTAAACTGAGGAACAACAACAACAACACACACACACACACACA
>JADBJO010003836.1:96228-98728 GCA_016801955.1 Conus betulinus
TCTCTCTGACTTACCTTAGAAGGCTCATTTTAAGCTCAATCAAAGTGGGAAGCTCCTTCGAATTCAACAGATCTGTTCTTCCCGGACTGCAAAGACAGACATTGTCAATAATGGTCACTGAAGGATGTTGGGGCTATAACAGCTCATTGAAACAGACATTGCCCAATAACGGTCACTGAATGATGTTGGGGCTATAACAGCTCATTGAAACAGACATTGCCAATAACGGTCACTGAATGATGTTGGGGCTGTAACAGCTCATTGAAACAGACATTGCCAATAACGGTCACTGAATGATGTTGGGGCTGTAACAGCTCATTGAAACAGACATTGCCAATAACGGTCACTGAATGATGTTGGGGCTGTAACAGCTCATTGAAACAGACATAACCAATAACGGTCACTGAATAATGTTGGGCTATAACAAACAGCTCATTGAAACAGACATTGCCAATAACGGTCACTGAATGATGTTGTGTCCATACAGCTCATTTAATTAGACATTGCCAGTAACGATCTCCGAATGGTGTGTATACAGCTCATTTAAACATTATCAACAAGTGACCAAAACAAGAGATTCTTTCGACACCCATCTTGGCCCGAATTCGAGAAGATAAGGGATTGCTGGTTCTTCGTTTTCATTGTCCTGAATGTTGTTTATCTTGCCTGAAGAAGACCAAAGAGGTTGAAACACGTCATGATTTGTCTAGTAATATGTGTTTGTCCATGTTAACCAGCGGAGGTACAGAAAATTTTTGACTTTTAAAACAAAGGACTGAAATAAAACTGGGAGGCGTAAAGGAGACGAAAGGGGTGGGGGTAGGGATGGGGGTGGGGGCAGAGTGGAGAAAAATGAAGGAAGGAAAGGTGGAGAAGACAGTGAGAGAAAAGAAGTGGGGGAGAATAAAACGCAAGTCTCAAGACTCGACCTATTACTACTGAAGGATGGAGAATTTGAGGTGATGCCCAGTCTTCTAACCTGCCCTCGTTATTTGGAATAAAAGAGCAACACAGCGCCAGAGTGTTGTCACTGCAAGTTACAAAGAGGTGTTCTGGTGGCAGGCTGACATGCAACATAGTGGACAGATCAGGACAATCAATGTGTACATTTCTTTTGTACATAATAGTTGTTGTCACCCTCCCTCCATACACACATATATAGAGAGAGAGAGAGAGAGGAGAGGGAGGGAGGGAGGGAAGGAGAGAGAGAGAGAGAGAGAGAGAGAGAGAGAGAGAGAGAGAGATTCATTCATTTTAGGGGTGCTGTTGGGTTCTTTTTTGAACCCTTGGTGGTGAGAACACCACAAAATTACGGACTAAGGCGTGTTTCTATTCGACGCCAGGAGTACAGACACAATCAGCCGTGTCTCCCTTGTGAGTCCGATCCAGCGGATGAAAGGCCTAGGAGCAGGCAATATAAAGAAAAATCTGCCTTCGAGAGGAATTACGATGGCTCCCTCATGCAGCTAGTGAAGGATTTTCATATTTATAATATATTTTCTTAATTTTATGTTCCCATTTTCTTTATCTTCACCCCCTCCCCACCCCCACCCCTTCTATTTTCTAAGTTGAAATCTTTGCACAGTCATTACTATAATTGTGGAAGAATTGTTAGCCTGCACTTGTTTTCCCCCACTATTTAATTGTTCATCCTATTGTTTGGTCAATCAGTGGAAGTTTGCATCTCTTAGGTGATCCAAGTAAAGGTTGTTCTGTACAATTCTTAGCCGCTGACAATGCATGGGTTACTGAACAGCAGAGCTGACCACTCAGATTGTGCTATATCTATGATCTCCCTTGCATCTCGAATGGATCCTCAACCATAGGCTCAAAGATTATCCCATACCTTTATACTGTTTGCATAATATATCTAATTTTTCAGCAACTTTTTTTTTTTCTCTCCACACTTTCATTTGTTTCATTACTTCGTTTTCGCTGGCTGCTTTGGGGCGCTATTGGATTGTTTTTTGAACCCTTGGTGGAGAGAACACCACAGCATTATGGACTGTGGTGTCTCTATTCGATGCCAAGAGCACATATACCACCAATCGTAGTTTCATATTGAGTTCAACTCAACAAACAAAAAGAATAAAACATAATATGCATAGGTCTGTTCTCACAAAACATATTGTAAGCTCTCCCACACAATTGTTGAAGACAGTACATCTCATAACGTATCATGCAATCTATATGTCAACGTTTTTATACGATGGATGATGAATAGACTAAAGTTCACTTTGACATTTTTCCAGCGTTCATTCATCCCCAGCCTGTCACTAATAAAAAAAAAGCAGTGTGATATCAACAAAACAATACCAATTCACAATATCTGATCACACACACAAACAATATCTTATATGATCTATTACGTTGAAATTTACACCAGTGTGTTGTAATATTCTCGCGTGGCAAGCAAGATGGTCTCCGAAAAAAAAACATTACCTAATGATAACAAATAAGAAACCTGCCTTAAGTGCATGCACGCGTAGAGTATATGTTC
>JADBJO010003836.1:106976-134068 GCA_016801955.1 Conus betulinus
GACAGAAGGATGGGGAAAAGAAAAATGGGAAAAAAACAAGAGGGGGGTAGTAGAGGTGGAGGAAGGTGAAACAGGAGAGAGAGAGAGAGAGAGAGAGAGAGAGAGCGTAGAGGGGGGGGGGAGGAGGGGTGTGGCATGTCCAGTCGCGTTTGGGTTGAGTAACCAAGGCACCACGATGTCTGCTAAGGCAACGTGGGATTGTGTAAGGGTGGTGGGGGCAGTGGAAGGAGGGAAGGGTGAAGGATCAAGTCAAAACTTATCGCCGTGGTGAAGTGGTTAGGGTCGCAGGCTCCCGGCAGGGAGGTCGTGGTTTCGAATCCTATCAGAGCCATGTGGGATTTTTTCTGCCCGGACCAAGCTCCCACCCAGTGCTGACTTTACCACAGGCTCACTGGGGAAGACTGGGACCACATCGTCGAGTTCCATTCACTCCATGGATGCTTCCCTGAGAGTGTTGCTCAATTATTATGACCAGCATTTCAGGTGTCTGTCTATCTCAGGCCTAGTTGACGCCGAGAAAAATCATGAAAGTAAGTGTAAATATAGGGTATAGCCTTGTCATGCAGTCTCATACCTGAATAGAAATCTGTAGCATCATCTTCACCGTCTTCACTCCCATTGATCAGCTTAAAAAAAATCTTAAATTCTATGGCACTTGGACAATACAGGAGTGTCCTTGGCACGAGCGGAACACACACACACACACACACACACACACACACACACACACACACACACACCACACACACACACACAACACACACACACAAAACACACACGCGCCACACACAACAGACGCGCACGCTCACACACACACACACACCACACACACACACAACACACACACACACACACACACATACACACACACACACACACCACGCACGCACTCACACACACACACACACACACACACACACACACACACACACACCACACACACACACACACACACACACACACACACACATTGTGTACGTGTATACAGGCAATACGCGCGTGCTCAAGCACATACATATAAATTAACACGTACAGGGATGCACACACACACCACACACACACACACACACACACACACACACACACACACACAACACCACACACTCAACACACACACACACACACACACACACACACACACACACACACACACACACACACACACAATTAGTTAAGAAATGATCGATATTTGTTTTATTTTTTCCTTTTCTGCCGTACACTACTGTTAAGGGTCTGTGACCTAAGTCACCTGTATTTGTCAATGGAAGCCATCTGCTTTTTTTCATTTTCAGGCTGTACTTGAGAATCGAACAATTTTATAAATAATTTCAAAGACTGGTTTCTAATTTTGACAAGTGTTGCATGATACATAGTAGTGCACGCTTAGCTCTACTGGCAAGATCCTTGCATGCAAAAGTAAAGCTTAATTTCGTTGATAAATATATTCCTAATATTTATATACGTTGCCCACAGGCATTAGCACTCCATTATAAGTCCACCTTTCTCTAATTCCTAAAATCCCAACCTTTCTAAACGCAATTATATTGCTTTTTGACATGTTAATTGTTAACTGAAATGAAGATGCAGATCGTGATAGATTATTTAGTTGAGTTTGTAAGCCAATAATAGTTTCAGACATCAGAACAACATCGTCTGCCAAAAGAAGAATAAACAACTCAAGAGCATCACAAGTAAATTGTGCACCATGTTTTCCATTTCTAACAAACACTGATGTTAACTCATTAATGGAAAGAGAAAATAAAACAGGACTGCACACATCCCCTTGTTTTACACCAGAGGTACATTGAATGTAGTCAGTCATATTTCCTCCACACCGAACCTTAGCTTTAACACAGGAATACATGCTAACTATGCATCTAAACAGTTTTCCATGAACACCAGCTTTTAAGAGAATAGGCCACAGAATAGTTCTATTAACAGAATCAAATGTTTTCTCAAAATCTATAAAAGCGACACACAGCTTACGATTTAAATAAAACTGTTTTTGCACCAAAGCCATCAAAGTAAATATATGATCAACAGTTGAATAATTCCGCTTAAACCTGCCTGACATTCGCCAGTGATATTATTATCTTCAACCCATTCCTGTAATCGGCGATTGATAATAGTGCTGTATAATTTACTACTAGCGTCACTTACAGAAATTCTTCTATAGTTATTAGCATTATTCACGTTGCCTTTCTTGTACAGTGGTATAACAAAACCTTCCGTCCAATGTTCAGCATAAATTCCCTTATCAAATAGAGAATTGAGGAAAGTTACCAAAAAGTTCATGATCAGGTCAGTTTTACAAGCATACCTCAGCAGCTCATCAATTATACCGTCTGGTCCCAGGAGCTTTACATTTCTTAATTTTTCTTAGAGCAAACATTTCTTCCTCTTTTGAAATCGGATGACATAAATAATCATGTTTGTACTCGCGTCTTGCCCTACAATAGAAATCACGATCTTTGTCATCATGCGTACGTTTAAATTTTCTAAATAAATTTCGGACTTTCTATTATTGTCTGACATTCAGCATCAAACCAATGACCACCAGATAGACAAATCGAGAGAGAGAGAGAGAGAGAGAGAAGAGAGAGAGAGAGAGAGAGAGACAGAGAGAGAGAGAGAGAGAGAGATGTGCTAATTCTAACTCCCGGGGAGTTAAAAAGTGGAGGGGAAAGTGACAATTTAACCTTTTGTGAAGTTTTTTGTTCTCCTTGGCTGGAATAATCGGTATAAAGTTGATGAAGCTTTGGACTTAATTATATTTTTAGCCAAATTCCATATCTACAAGTGTAAAACGCAAAGAATCTTGCCAAACATTGATGCATTTAAAAGAACTCTGAAGCACAGGTATGATGTAATAAAATATTGTCATTCAGCGAGTGCATCTTTTGAAAAATTTAATTAAAAAAAAAGTGGATGATTTATAAGCCTCTCACAGACAGTGTTACTTAGGAAAAGCCGAGTCAGCAAATCGAATAGGTACTTCAAATTGAGTCATTAATAATGTTACTTGAAAACTGAAATGATTAGACTAAGCGGATACACCAAGATATTGACGTTGGTCTACAAGGCTATTAACTGACAACTGGTGTTTTTGTGTTCATCCTAAAGTCAGATGCCTGAATTGGTGAATAATTGTCTGTGAATGTGTGTGTGTGTGTGTGTGTGTGTGTGTGTGTGTGTGTGTGTGTGTGTGTGTGTGTGTGTGTGTGTGTTTAAAGACCACTGAACTGGATGACCTTTTAAAACTCAAGTGAACACCATACTTCCACGTGGAAATCAAGTTATATATATTGCTTAAATGAATATGATAAATGTTATAGCCTGTATGAGGAAGAGGGAACGGTGTGTAGAGTTGGAGGATGAGAATAATTGAAAAGTATATGGATGAATGGCTGGTCAGAAAATTGAAAAAGCTGCCGCATTTCTTGATTGACTGGAGAGGAGATGGGGGGGGGGGTGGGGGGGGGGGGTGGGGGTGGGGGATGTCGTGTTTGGAGGGAAGGAAAAGAGGAGGGGGGGGTGAGGAAAGAGTACACATTTTTTTTCTGTATCATATTACTATGTTGATATAATTCTGTATAGAGTAAGGATGAATATGGGCGTGAAAGAAGGAATTGTGGAATGGAAGGATGAGAAAGAAATCAATAAAATGTAGGGGGGAAAAGGGGTGGAGGGGGGGGAGGAGGGGAAAAAAAGAGGAAAAGAAAAAAAAACATCATTAATGAGAGAACGGGAGGAAGAAAGAAGGGGGAAGAAAAAGGGGAAAAAAAAGAAAACAAACCTCCTTGTAAATATTACATTTATATTATTTTATCTTGTTTTTTTCTTCACACTCACTCATTCAAACCGAGTAATGCACAAAGAACAATTGCCAGACTGTAACTATTGTATTTATTAGTCATAAACACACATTTATATATTGGTATATATGTACAAGACATTTTCACGTCAATTTGTTAAATCCATGGCAAAGGATAAGCGCGTGAGGAAAGGAAAGAATGAAGGAACTGTGGAGTGGAAGGATGAGAGGAGGAATAAAATATATTTTTTTAAAAAGTGGAGGGGACTTGAAATGGATCGTTGGATCGTGGGGCTTCAAGTTGTAGCTGATGCTCTGACGACTGAGGAGCGTTCTGAGAAAGAAGTCACTCTCTTTATCGACGGCGTAGCTGCGAATAGCTAGGCACCACCACTTGTGAAGGCAGCCACTGCGGCGCGGAGGGCCAAATTGGGAATGATTCCACTAGGCGATACGCCATACTCCCCACAGGGTGGGGACACGCTGATCCTCTGCTTGAAGCAAAGCGTCACGGATACCTGGCAAAAACATAACAATCCCATGCATAATCACATATTTCATTCATAATCATAAAGACATGATAATCAAGATACTAGAATTGCATTATTCCGTCAAATTGAAAACTGCTGTTTTTTGGATTTTGTTTGTTTGTTTATTTTTTTTTGTAAACATTTCTTTAATGAACAGATGTGTACATAAACAACTTACTGAACTGAAGCAACAACAAGCAAATGCTTATAATGTGCTCAGTGATGGAACATTTAACAACGAAAACACACATCGGCGGATTGCATAATTAACATTGGCACGTAAGACAGAAAAAAAACGCTGAATATCATATTGACAAATTTGTAGAAATCTTACTTTAAATTAAAAGGCAGGAAAGAAGATAGAACAGATCAGCAGAATCTAACAGCGATGCAAACAGGCAATCTATACAACAAATACCATGATTCCCCATGCACCGAACTTACACAAATTTGAAGAGAGAGAGAGAGAGAGAGAGAGAGAGAGAGAGAGAGAGAGAGAGAGAGAGAGAGAGAGATGCGTCTGTCTCCCAAAACACCATAGAGCCCAGCCCCGTGTCGCAGTGGGTCTAATGCAAAGTCGTAAACTGAGGGAATACAAAAATTAATCACCAGATACAGCCATCCGTGGGCCAACCTGGCAGCAACGTCAAGGAGAAGAAGAAGAAAATAAGAAGAGAAACTATTAAGGAGATGAACAAGCATAAGGAAATGAATAAGATCAGGAAGTACAAGTACCTGAAGAAGAACAGGAAGATGAGGAAGAACAACTAATTCGCTATAATATTAAAAACGTTTACTTTGGGTGATAGGCTGGTACACATTTTTGAAAATTCTTTCGTTTTCTTCCCTGGTTAATTTTGGTCACCAAAAGAAGTGTGTGAATATCAATACAGTAAGGATTGAGAGTGAATATCGTATTCGTTCTTATCTGTATGTAGTTTTGAACAATCTGACGGGTAGTGCTCTGTGTTTTCTGTGTGATGGCCACACGCACATTTTGGATCAGCCAGTAGATATCTGTTGTGCAAGTCGTGATTAATGTTACTCATTCCTAAGCGTAATCTACAATGGTTTGATCCTGCCTCGATCCAATGTAATGGTAGGGAGGGAACAGTTATGTCTGACGTAGTCAGAAAACGTTTAAAAATTGGCTGATAGAGTTAGTTGACTTCATGTCATCTGGAAGGTTGTTCCACAAAATGACTGTACTGGGTACAACGGACTTTTTTTTTTTGTATAAATCAGTTCTAAATCGTGGCACTCTTCTTTCTAGTGGCCGACGTCTATGGTAACCATTTTGGTCAGAGACTAGAGAAGGTAGAGAAGGGAGCAGATCAGCTAAATAGTTTGGACAGACGCCATTAACCATTTTATGAAATTGAATCAGCTTGTGTCTCTGCCGTTTTTCTTGTAATGAGCAAAAGTCAGACTCTTCGTATAATTTCTGGTGACTCGTTTCCTTAACTCCACCAATTATGATACGAATTGCTTCTAGGGGTAGTTTTTTCTAACATAATGACAGAGTATCTGTGCAGTTATCCCACAAAATGTCTGCGTAGTCAAAATGGGGTAAAATAAAGGATTTGCACATCGTCTCCAAAGTATTTCTGGTTAGTCTGTATTTGCATTTTTTTAAGACACGCAATTAACATATTCACCTTGTTGGCTATGAATTGGACGAGTTCGTCCCATTTGCTGTTTTGGTTGAGGATAAAGAGAAGAAGAAGGGATCCCGAAAGCAGTGATCTGATGATGCCAGTTTCACAACTGGCAGAATTCACCAATGTGAAGTTGTGCTTACATCAGCACTGATTACAGAGAAAAATTGAAAGTAAATCCACCATCAAGGGTAGCAATACCTTCCCTCAGTGACTACGAATCTTCAAACACACAGTCGAACATGTAAAACACTAAAAATACTTACACCGATCACAGTAGCTGTAGCCACAACATGAAACTATTGCAGCATCCTTCATCAAGTCCTTGCAGACAGGACATTTCAGCTCTGAAGGTGTCTGAGGCTTTTCTGGCTCCATCCTCTTGGGCTGAGGGCGAAAATAAGGGTGTTCCGTTTTACCTTGCCTGTAATCTTGTCTGCAACAAAAGAAACCCAACCATGAAATCACACATATGTTCCTGGTGAACCAGCATTTGTGAGGTCATAAACATCCCACAGTGCAGTCTTATTTTGTTACTCTTTTCTTCACTTTTGAGGTAGAGTCAGTTCACTTCTGTGTTGGTGTACCTATCTGCCCTCGCCACATGCATAGTCATACTCTTTCTTATCAGGCTTTAGATCTCTAAGACATCATTCACAAAGCTCAGATGATCTGCTCATTCATTTCAGAGAAAAGGTGGAAATTACATGGGGCTGGTGTCAGCGACGCGACCAATATTACCAAATCAGGTAAAAACCACAACCCAGGCATGTAACTCACGCATCAGGGTAGACACAGCAAACAGTCCACTCAGAGTCAGAAGGTCCAGACCATTTTCCAAATTAAGACTTTGTTTAGTAATTATTTGATGGACCATCAACCCCTAATCATTGCCCTTTTGTTGTAATCTCTGTCATGAACTATTTCTGTAAAAATATCAATATGTCATGCGCCGAGAGCTTATTCATATGTTAAGTGTTCAACATGTCTTCCAAGTATTCAAAGTTGTGTTTGTAAATATGAACACAAGATCTTTTATAAATATCTACTACTGCCTTTCCTGCCACAAAGGCTGTATCAGGGTTCGCATCCAGTCAAAATAATCAATAACCAAGGTAAGGAAACCGGTAAGGGTATGACGTAATAATTGACAATTCTACCTGCCTTAAGCTAAAGCTTCCCTTCCTCTTCCCATTATTTACCTTGCTTTCTTTCTTTGTACCAAACTGTTCTTAAAAACAATAAAAATAAATCTTTAAAAATCTGCAGGCAAAATTCTTTTTAAATTGCTTATAGTATACTGGGGAGGTAACTTACTTGGGGCTATAAAAACCCTCTTGGACTGTTCCAAAGCTGACACCTTGTCGATTTTCTGGAACATTGGCATTGGCCAGGTTGCGTATCTGTAAAACAGTGTAACATCTTTATGTAGTTTTCCAAACAGTGGGGCTATCAAGGGACAAAGTGAATTTCTTTTTTTTATTTCATTTTATCTTATTTTATTTTTTTGGGTGGGTGGGGGTGGGGGTGGGTGGTGGGGATTGTCCATTTTATGCATTTACTTGAGCAGTGTGTGTGTATGAATAAGGTGAAGAGCATTTCGTGGGTAGGTGGGATGCGAAGGATGCGTGTGAGCAAGAGGATGTGCAAAGGAATACTTGTTTAGAACTGATAATGTTTGAAATAGAAGATTTAAATATGAGATGTTGGAGACATTTTAAGCATGTAATTGTACCGAAGGACTGTGACACTCTCATCCCCCTCTCTTTCCCCCAAATGTAATCAAAAGAAATAAAAAAACATTTTTTTCAGTTTTTCTTTTTCAGTTTTTCACTTATTGGATACAAATAAATTTTCCAATTCATTTATCATTTCGGCAAATACAAACCATAGCTTGATGCTCTCTTATACACACATTCTACTCATTATTTGTCACCACTTGTCATCCAAAGCAGAAAACATTAGCGCTTTACACAAATAAACACCACAATTGCACATATCTGACAGAAAGTTTGGTAAAATACTTAAATACCTTGAATTAGGAAAGTAACAAATGTCTGAAAAAATATCACCCCACTTCTTTTCTGTACGTCAATGAAAAGATCGGCTATCACCTATGAAATCCAGCCCGATTTTGTACAGTCGTGAATGAATTACTTCTTGATCATCCAACACAAAGCATGGAACTATACAGAGATGTTGACATCAACAGCATTGATGTTAAGCAACATTACTAAAAATGGAAATGAAATGAAAAGGTTTATCCTGAGATAACCACTTATTTTCTCATATTTGGATTTTGTGCTGAAAATGAGAAGTGGTTGCTCGTTCTTCCTTTTCATTGTCCTAAATGTTGTTTTTTTTGCCTGAAGAAACCCCAAGAGGTCGAAATGCATCCTGTTTTGTCCTGTAATCTGCCTGAATTGTCTTGCAGAACTAATAAACTTTCTTTCTAAAATGGAATGCAACATATTTTCAGTGACAAATACTTCATGTCATTATGACACGCAATGCGTGATCGTCCTTTATTGGGAACTTCACAGATGTCCATATCTTTCTCTTTTTTATGTTGATATCATTAAATGGGACTTAATACATGATAAAATTGGACTCTACAACTGACATCTCAAGCAACTTTCTGAATGGATAATTACAATTTAGAAACAAACATCAAATTATTAATGCAGTGTGACAGGGCGGCGGTGGGGATAGGGGTGGGGGTAGGGGGTGGGTGGGTGATGAGTCCTGCTTTCATGTTTATTATATTTACACATAAAACAAAAAGCCTTTTTTTCAACTTTTACTGTTCTTATCAATTACAGATTTCCATTGACATACTTACAAAGCTTATAGTAAGGGAAAAATTTATGGCTAGAATTTTTCAAAGTAAACCTTAAAATGTCACCTTTCATACAAGGTGATCAAGTTTTATATTCATTACTACAATGTGAACACCAAGTTTGTCTTTCTCTCCAATATTACAACTTTTATTTCTCAAAATTAACTTTTTGTTTTGTTATCAAAGTATTTTTTATTTCAAAACTGTATTAGCAAAACTACTTAAGAAACGGATCTAGTTTCAAAATGAGACGACTGCAGGCGGAAATCTAAACAAGTCTCAAATAAATGTTAGCGAACCGCCAAGTGTAATGTGGACAGACGAGTCACAAGACCAAACACGACGCGTTTCGACCTCTTAGGTCTTCTTCAGGCAAGACACAAACAAATAGTGCAAAGAAAATGAACAAATTTGTCACTTCGCTTTCTTCAGCGCAAGGTAGGCGTTGAATGGTTTTTCATTCAACGCCTACCTCTTGGCGGTTCGCTAACATTTATGTAAGATTTACTTACTTCAGAAACACCAAACTATTCTGCTTCAAGAAAACGCATTGCATTGCTATAACTTTTAGAAAACATGCAACATTGCTCAAATACTCACACCAATGTTTCACATTAATAAGAATGATACCAAAAGAAGAAAAGAAAAGTGTTCAATACGTACAGAGTTTGCGGCTTCCTTCTTGAAAGCCTCCCAGAAAAACACACACAAAAGCAAAAATTACGATATTGTCTAAAACATAAATGCGAATTTCAAATAAAAGGGAAAATATAAGTCCCCCCCCAAAAAAGACAGTAGCATTTTCCATATTGAGAATGCTGAACAGCACTGCCAGTAACCTGCGGGGCTGGTAAGAGCCTTAAGACAACAAAGCACAAAGACAAGTTCCACTTATAAACTCTTCTGCTACTATTTTTACCAGTTCTAAGACTTTGCATATTACTTTGACCACTTAACAAAAGTTATCTCAACCTGTGAATGAAAAAAGAAACAAATAGCATCCTTAAATGTAACTACTTCATACAATATGATTGGCAAGTCACTGGGAAGTACATCTGTACCAATATTCTCTGGCAGCGAAAGGGTTCCATAGCTACTGAAAGAGAGTCACGCTGGAATTGAAACAATGACTGAATACTAAAACTGAAACAGTCTCTTACCATGCGTTCTCTCTGTTCCGTGGAGCACGGGGCTCCAGGGGCACCCGCATGACTACGACGCTCGAGTTTCTTGGGATTAGTTCCCAGTTCTTGTAGGCGACAGGAACACAACGGAAAAAACGAATATTTGTCATTCTAAAAGCATACAGGGATATGGGGAAATAATACAACCAGAATATACCTCAACCAAGGGGGTTATTTATTTTGCTTTTGCAGAAGATTAAAAATAATTTCAACTAAGTCCTCCAGATGATGTTTTCAAAGGTCTAAAGAGGGATGTGTAGAATAAGTCCGTCTTTAATCAAAGCCCTAATACATAGGTTGTGATAGATTTTATAAAGTGATTTGGACACAAAAATGCCTTTTGTCAAAGTGAATTACAATGGTCTGCTAAACTATCAGGCCCGATGTAAAACAACTAAAGGTTAAGTTTCTAATGTTTTGAAACCAACAAAATTACATTACCGACTCAATGAAATTTGAGCAACAGCAACATTGCATTCAAATCAAACTGTCAGTGACACCGCTGTGTAAAACCACTTGCAATTCTGCTATAGAGCGTTTACTACCCAAACTGCTATTCATATGTACTTTTCAACAAAAATGAACCTTTTTCTACAAAGAGTGTGTACAAAATTCCAAATCTATGTGTTGGGTCGGGGGGCATTTGTTTCGGTTTAAGTGCCTTTCACCCTGCAGAAGCTTTTCCTGAGTAATAACTACCGGATCTCGCATTGATTCTGGTTCAAATATCTTCTTCTTTCTATCACAAACTGTTTTCAAACCCACTTCATCAGCATACTTTGGCACAAAGTCATGCTCTCTCGCCACTTGTTCCCATGTTTCGGGGCATGTCGAGGAAGCAGATACAGTCTATCACAATTTAGTGCATGGTAGTTACAATTGTTGCTGTTTGGCGGAAGCCTCTTCTCCACCCCTCCACCCCCCTCCCCCTCCCCTTCCGTGCATGAAAGTTACGATTGTTTCTATTTGGTCGAAGCTTCACCACCACCACCCCTCCCCTGCTATGGTTATATCTGGAAATGCGATTACTGCTGCTGAAAAAACTTGTCTCCAGAATTTTTTTTCAACATTTTTTTCTCCAGTTCATTGTATTCATTGTATTTTCATCAAACGTGCACTGAATACAGAACACACGAGTCAGTCTTGATTCAGCACCTCACCCTGCGATCCAAAACTCGACCAAATCATTACTGTTAACCATTCAAAATACCTGCATACACTTAATTCCCCCCTCGCCTCCCCCCCCCCCCCCCTCCACACACACACACACGCACACACACACACACACACACACACACACACACACACACACACACACACGCGCGCGCGCGCGCGCACACACACACACACACACACACACACACACACACACACACACAAAAGAATCACAAAAAATTGTTTCTTTCATGAAATGTCACAACGGCACTTTGTTCCTTCGTAAAAGGTTACATTAACAGATAAACTCAACTTTCTGTGAAATTCATTCGGGTATTTCATTGGCTGTCATTGCTTGAAAAAATTCAGGCTAGCACCATTGACAAAATATGGATGAATCATCACCGATTCCAGCGATGTAAATGGTAGTGCGTGAACTGTGATGAATATACAATCCGTGCTTTCCATTTGAATGACAGCAACAATAAAGCAGACCCACGTGCTTTTCTTGAATGCCACTTCACCCCCATTTCCTACCCAACAGCCCAGGTAAGCTATGCACTCAAGCTAATCCTCAAACAGGAGTTGATACAGCACATCAAAGTAATATCACATGCAGTTTTCACACACATGGATGGATGGGATAAATAAATACCTGCTCCAGTCTGGGCGTCGGCAAATTGGAGGTCACAGACTCCAGGGCGAAACCGCTGCTGGGCGACTATTGCTTTCTTTAAGTCACCAACAGAAATACGTTGCCCATCAAACGTGACATGTCTATACTCAAGACTGCTCTTGAACTTGTAGTGAACCAGCGACATGATGCCACACTGAAATAAAAATTCTGATTAGTCTTTTGGTATAATGACAACTAATCATAGATCTTAATAAGCAGCATGGAATTACAATGGCTCAGGATTCATGCATGCTAATACAGTTCTGATAAGAAGAAATTACCAAATGATTATAATACCTACAAACTTTTCCTTTTGATGCTTATACAAAGGTTCTGGTTATTCCCAGTCTAATGTTTCCTGAACAGATATAAACCTCAGATCAATGAAAACTGTGAACTGCACAAGCAACAAACAAGCAAATCAAACTGCACAAAATCAGCTGAAGATGGTAAATGTTGAAAAGCAGGGTTGGTAAAGTGCGTAAAGTGTGTGACTGAGACAACCCACAGCCAGCCTGCCATATGACAACTGATAATGGTACGCATGTCAGCGGATCGAGTACCAGAATTTACAGACGTACTAGCCACCATGGCACAGTGGCTAGCGTCACGGACTTTCGGCTGGGAGGTCTTCTGTTCGATTCCCTTCAGAACCATGCAGGATTTTTTTTGCCCCGACTGGCTCCTACCCAGAGTTGAGTTTGCTACAGGCTCAGTTGGGACAACACAGTCGAGTTTCATTCACTTAATGGATGCGTTTCTGAGAGTGTTGCTCATCTTTCCTCTGTATTAATATATGATGAAAGTAAGTTAAGAGTAAAGCCCTGTCATGCAGTCTCAGATCAGAATGGAAATCTTTAGCATCATCTTCATTCTCATTGATCAGGAAAAAAGTATCAAATTCTGTGGCCATTCAAGCCCAGCTCCCATGGTGACCTCAGCCTTGATTTCCTGTCCGCATCTGTGGCCTTGGTTTGATTCCAGTGGGGTAACGGGTATCGGCAAGTCCATGGGAGCTGATGTTGGATGGATGTGGTGATGTCCTCCAGAGGCAGAGCTCACTCAAGCCAGCTCCGCAAATAAGCAAGTAGTGTTTTCAGTAAGGGAGGGGGAGGGGGGTAGAATGGTGTTCTGCATATGTTGGATCAGAACAGGCACCCCTGAATACCACCGAAGTGACTCGGCAGCAGTGCAGCCTCTCGTTGGGTGGGTTGCCTCTTGTGACAGTTTGACACTGACTGTTCCCTGTAGCTTGCCGGTGCTGGGGATGCAGTGGGCCGGGCTGTGACTGATTGGAATGAGCAGCATGGATGCAGTGCCACTTGATAACGATAGACAGTATCGGAACAGTGTGTGCTTGGAAAACATTGTTGTCGAACTTACCGGAAGTAATCAAACTGTAACTAAGGGAAATAACTTAGCAACGGGAGAAGCGGAAACGAGAAGGGAGTCAACGAATCTGGACGAGCCGAGGAGGCAACGTTAGAAGTACATTTATATTTTAACATTTCATGGTAGCAGAGCGTAAGTATGGGCGCAAAACTTTAAAGTACCGCCGAGTCTAGGACACAGTATATGAGACGTGGAAAAACGAACTTGAAGTTTGGAAGCTAGTGACAGACATGAAGCCTGAGAAACAAGCATTAGCGGTTACGTTATCGCTAACGGGACAAGCTCGAGCGAGAGCTTTGGAGATCGACGCTGCAGAACTGAACACCAGAGATGGTATGAACGTTTTGATTACTGCTCTTGATGCTCTCTTTCTTCAAGATGAAATTGATCTAGCGTATTCTTCATACTCGGATTTTGAGTCATTTAAGAAAGGGCAAAGCATGTCAATGGCTGATTACATTGTAGAGTATGAAAGAAGATACACGATCTGCAAGAAATACAAGATGGAGTATCCTGATGCAGTATTGGCGTTCAAACTATTGGACAATGCAGGTTTGACAGACAAAAAAAAAAAACAGTTAGTGCTGACTGCAGCATCTGATAGAAAATGAGAAACAAAAACTGGTACAACATTGAGTGCACAGAACCAAAAGAATATAAAGGAGAAAGAATGTCAGTGGATTTAACCAAGGTCAACAAACTTGTTATATCATCTGCAGAGTGTGACTTGGCATTGTGCTCCGAAGACACACTGTCATGATGATAGAAGGAGTTTGCTTTGAGAAAGCCAAACAAGAAGAAATGGAGAGCTGGCAAAGAAATCATGTATATAGTGAAGTGGAAGATACTAGACAAAGATGTGTTTCAACCAGATGGATATGTACAATGAAACAAACTAAACAAGGAATGACTCCCAAAGCTAGACTAGTGGTGCGGGGATTCGAAGAAATAGGAAAAGACGACATTCAAAAGGATTCCCCCACTTGTGCAAGTGAATCACTGCGAGTGATTCTCTCTATTTTCGCCCAAAGAAAATGGAGCCCATGCTCTATGGACATTAAGACAGCCTTTCTGCAAGGAAAAGAAATCGACAGAGACATTTTTGTGAGGCCACCGAAAGAAGCTCACAGCAAAGGAAAGTTGTGGCATTTAGAGAAATGTGTGTATGGACTGAATGAATGATGCTTCTCTGCAGTGGTACAAACGGGTCAAAGATGTTGCATGCAAAAACTTGGAGGAAGGATGTCAAAAGTTGACCCAGCAGTCTTCTATTGGATGACTGGACATGTGGTGATTGGCATCTTAGCATGCCACGTGGATGACTTCATCTGGGGAGGCACAAAGGTCTTTGAACAGAATGTGATTGAAGAAATCAGAAAAACATTCAGGGTTGGTAAGGAAGAAAACAAAGCTTTTCAATACATTGGCATGGAGCTGTCCTCCGATGGACACACAGTGTGTCTACAACAAACCAAGTATGGAGACACTCTGGAACCCATACCCATTGACAAAAGAAGAACAAAACAGAAACAGGACAACATGACAGCTGAGGAGAAACAGATATACAGGTCCAAAGTTGGTCAGATTTTGTGGATATCTCGTCAGAGTCGCCCTGATGTAGCATTTGATGCTTGTCAGCTTTCTTCTAATGTGAAAGATGGGAAAGTGGAACATCTATTGGAAGCAAACAAAGTCATCAAAAAGATCAAATCAGAACATGTTACGCTGAAATTTCAACACCTGGAATCTGAAACACTGAAACTGATGGTCTACACAGATGCTTCTTTGGCAACCTGAAGGATGGAGGAACTCAAGGCGGCTATATCATCTTCCTTGCCAATGAGAAAGGAGAGGTCATTCCTATTTGCTGGAACTCCAAGAAAATTCACAGAGTGGTACGAAGTACACTAGCTGGTGAGACACTGGCTATGGCAGAAGGACTTGATGTAGCAATATTTGTGACAACATTGTTCACTGAAATCACAGGAAAAGCTTCCACTGACAGTCTACTACTCTTGTCTGCCTGACTGACTGTAAGTCACTACATGATGCCTTGAAGTCCACAAAGCAAGTGACAGAAAAACGGTTGAGACTTGAAATCAGTGGGATCAAAGACTTGATGGAGAAAGGCATTGTGGAAGAAGTGAAATGGTCTGACACACATCAACAGTTAGCGGACTGTCTTACCAAGAGAGGAGCTTCACCCACACTGCTGCTGAGAACATTGGAAGAAGAAACAATCACTGCATAGACTTTGAATTTTTTATTATGTTTTATTTTTTTTATAAAAGACAGAGATGAGTATGATAACGATAGACAGTACCGGAACAGTGTGTGCTTGGAAAACATTGTTGTCGAACTTACCGGAAGTAATGAAACTGTAACTAAGGAAATAACTTAGCAACGGGAGAAGCGGAAACGAGAAGGGAGTCAACGAATCTGGACGAGCCGAGGAGGGCAACGTTAGAAGTACATTTATAGTTTAACATTTCACCACTGATTCAGGTGGCATGGAATGTGGCACACAACAACAACAACAATGGTTACAGGCATGTACTTTTTCTCAATGTTAAACTTTTACTGTCTTATTACTTAAATCTGACTGCTGCCAGTTTTATTCTGTAATGATTTTGCAGCGCCTTCAATGTCTTGTTGAAATGCATACATTACCTCAAGGCAGAGTATGTAAAGATCAAGTGAGGTAAAAGGTAAAGTATATCGGACCTGTTTACCCTTAAAATGCTGCTGATGCACCTATTGACAAATATGCTTGTATTTTCTACAAAAAAAATGTGGACAAATCATCCAAACCTTTGTACAAACAGGAAGGGAGGGGGGGGGGGGGGGGGGGCGGGGGCGGTGGTGTAGGTGGTATCTGCCATTATTTCAGAGGGGGCAGGAAATTTGATCTTATAGCAACTGCAGTTTTTAAAAAGAGGTTTTACCAACACTATGCAGTTTTAGATTCCATGTCGCTTATTCAGTGCAGGCTAATTATGTAACGTATCCAACCCTTATTACACATTCTCATGGGATTTCCTCAGACTGTACTGGTTTCGATAAGAGAGACAGAACGTTGCGTCTTGGTGAGCCGACACACAGGCCCATACCAGAGAGCTGTGGAAGTCAACTTAAGCGGTTTCAATAAGGACGTGTCTACGTACCATACTCGAGTTATGCGTGGCTTTACCCGTGTGTGTTTCACAAATAGAGTGTGTGTGTGTGTGTGTGTGTGTGTGTGTGTGTGTGTGTGTGTGTGTGTGTGTGTGTGTGTGTGTAATACAAAATGAAAAAAAACTGGAAATAATTAACTCTTTTGTTTCATCTATGTTGTTTTCTTAGTATATGCAACACATCAGAGTGAATGTCCCAGTACACTACACATTAGAACATTAACAAACCCAGACACTTTGTATCAAACGCTAAAAGACTAAAATCAGCAAAAATGTGTCCATCTGTAAGAGAACATACAGACTATGCATGGTGTGTATGAGACTGGTTGGGAAAAAAAAAAAAAAGCTAGTAGTGGAAATTCTTTTTTTTTTTTTTTTTTTTTTTTTTTTTTTTGGCAGATGAAGAGGACAGTGTGAAGCACCAAAAAAATGAAAAGGAGGATTTTGGCGTTAGGAAAAAAAAGACCGCCTTAGGTGCTCCATTGATCCGATAACTGATGCCACAAAGAAAAAAAAAAAAAAAAAAACTGCCAATGATTTTATATTCAAAAGATCTGATACTAGCCCCTTTGGTTGTTCCCCTTTTCAACATATAACTAACAAGTAGAATATGAAAAAGATAGACCTCGAGGTTCAAGAGGAACCCAGAAGAGCACTGTCCTATACCACCGAGCCAGCAAACTAGGAACAATCCAGCACCAGCTTTGGAAGTCTGTGCTCTGCTGACATAGGGTTCAGGCACACTCAGTGCATTACATTATGATGGCAAGGGACAGAACTGCTCTCCGACAAAAGCAATTGTCTGAACGACATCTGAACACGACACAAAAGAACCTGCGTGGCAGTGTCCCCATGGCTGTACTAGCTGTGTAATTCATGACCGCAGAGCTCTCCCACCCACTGAAGTTTTTCATTCTATGTCCCATTGACTGTAGTTTCTTTATTCGATTCCTAATTGTCAATTGCTGAAGTCTTTATTCCATTTCCCATCTCCTGTAGTCCTCGTTTCATTTCCTATTGGCTGTGGTCTTCTTTCCATTTCCCACACGTCCTACATAGTTTTCATTCCATTGCCCATCGACCGGAGTCGTTATTCCATTTTCCATCGACCGGAGTCTATTCCATAACTCGTGGACTGTAGTCTTTATTCCATTTTCCATTGACTCTAATTTCCATTTCATACCACACTGACTGTGGTCTTCATTGAACTTTCCATGGACTGTAGTTCTTACTCTCAGTACATCTGAGTGTATGTCCCGCAATTTCTCATTGACTGTACGTAGTCTTCGTTCCATTTCCCATGGACTGTGGTTTTCATTTCCATTTTCCATTGACTGCCACCTTCATTCCACTTCCAAATGACTGTAGTCTTCATTCCATTTACCATTAATGTAGCCTTCATTTCATTTCTCATGGACTGTAGAAGCCAGGTTCAGAAATCTGTCTATTACAGACTCTGTCCTCTCGACTAATTTCATAAACATGTTTTGAAGGTACCATCCTTTCTGTCAAGTCAGCTAATATAGGTTAGCTAGTTAGTTATCAAGGGTATCTGACTGCCCTCGTCAGTCCGTTCATTGGTTGGTTGATCACTTGCTTGCATGGTGAATCATTTGTTAGAATATGCTTTTGTTACAAGATCAGTCAGTGAGATGTGTAATTAGCTTTGGCCAGTTCGATCAGTTTGCACATATCCGAATTTTAAAGTGAGAATGTGAGATTGTCTGCATTTCTCTAGGGAATCATACGAATGAAAATATATGGTAGTGACCTCTACCAGACAAAGATTTCAAGGTGATGAATCATTTGTAGCCCTTAGCAGAAGTTGTTTCCCTTGTAATGTTTTTTTACAAGAACGTTTTTTAGACAGGTACATTGGATATCTCCTTAAAAACCAATCGGAACAAGGATAGAAAAAAAAAGAAAACGTTGAATGTCCGCATGCATGCTGTCTGGGAACTGTAGTCAGAACGACCAGTGCCAGTTGCTCAGGATTTAAGAATACCAAATGTTTATGTCACTCAGCACATAGTGTGACCAAACGTTGATGCTGTTCAGTACTTACTACTATAAACAACGGTTGACTGGCTCAATGCTTACCATTACCAACTGCCAATGTGTCACAGTACTTGGTATGACCAACTGTTAATGTTTCACAGTACTTGATATGACCAACTGTGAATGTTTCGCGGTACTTGGTATGACCAACTGTTCATGTTTTACAGTACTTTGATATGACCAACTGATAACGTTTCACAGTACTTGTATATAACCAACTGTAATGTATGACAGCACTTGTATGTCCCATTTAAGCCTAGCGTCCCCTTATGGGGACGGCAACAATTTTTAGCTTTAAATTACTTACAAGGACAAACAACTATGAAGTACTTGATTCACAGTTAATGGGAACTTACTTGCACTGACAAAATTACCGCGAGAGTTAACTTTAGCCTGAGGGCTGCCATTTGCATTGAAGATTGGACTTTTTGAACAACAACATGAACCAGTTCAGAGGGTAAGACGCTTTTTTTTTCTTTTATAAACCTTTTGATGTAACATTATGAACAAATGTTGGTGCAAAGTGTCTAATTTAAAAATGTGTGTCAGCGTTTTTCCCAATTGTATGTTGTTTTTTTATGATTTATTCATTGTTAAAGGTGCGTCCCCATATGGGGACGCTAGGACTGAATGGGTACAGGTTTACACATGACTGTTTCAGCATGTTTCTTTGGATTTTTTTTTCAGACAATTCACAGTAAATCAAGTCGTGGACATGCTGGATGATGACACTTCATTTCAAACAGCTGATATTTTCATTGAGCCACCTTCTGTTGACCCCTTGACAGATGAGGACAGTGGAGAAGAGGATGGGGAGGGTGGTTTTCAAAACCTGAATGGCCGACAGATAGCTGTGTCAGCATCAGCTACCATTGTTTACCCTGACGGTAGACAGAGAGTGGGAGATGAAGCAAGTCTAAAGGACAGTACAGTAAGTTCATAATGTTTTGATAAAATAGCATTTATGTAAGTGAAGGGGGGGGGGGGGGGGGGGGGCATGGTGTGCTTGAGGGAGAGGAGGGGGGTTATAAGCCTCACATATTTTTGATTGAGATTGTCTGTTCTATAGTGTGTGTGTGTGTGTGTGTGTGTGTGTGTGTGTGTGTGTGTGTGTGTGTGTGTGTGTGTGTGTGTGTGTTGGGTGTGCATGTATATATATATATATATATATATATATATATATATATATATATATGTATGTATGTATGTGTGTGTGTGTGTGTGTGTGTGTGTGTGTGTGTGTGCGTGTGTGTGTGTGTGTGTGTGTGTGTGTGTGTGTGTGTGTGTGTGTGTGTGTGTGTGTGTGTGTGTGTGTGTGTGTGCGTGTGTAATATGTGTGAGTGAGTTCATGTGCGTGTTTCAATCTGATTGCATTCTTTTGTTTTTGAATTTGCAAAGATGTATATTATGCAGCATGTGTGTGTGAGTGCACGCGCGCGCGCGCGCGCGCATGTGTGTGTGTGTGTGTGTGTGTGTGTGTGTGTGTGTGTGTGTGTGTGTGTGTGTGTGTGATTCTAGGTGGCCGATGAAGAGGGATCTTCCAGTCAGTCCTCATCGGATGGAGAACCTGTTCCCTCCACTTCCACTGCCCTGAATGACCAAGCCGGTTGAGAAAGAGGTTGCCACCTCAGGCCAGTGGTAAGACATCAGCAAAGCGCCAAGACACCACTAGGTAACAGAGACTGGCAGAAGGTTGACCTGAGTACGAGACAAAAAAGTAAATTTCCCTGGATTTCTCCACCTGCGGATACATCCAGGCTGCCACAAGATCCTGTTGAAATGTTTGAACTGTTTTATGATGATGGTGTCATTGAAGTCATTCGGAATCAAAGTGAAGTCTACGCAACATTCAAAGGAAACCATTCTTTTGCAGTGTCCAAGAATGAAATCCGTACATTTTTGGCAATTCTTCTGATTTCAGGATACTCAACTGTTCCGAGAAGGCGTATGTACTGGTCAAATGATCCCGATGTTCGAAACGCGGCGATTGCAGGGTCAATGACCAGGGATCGCTTTGATGAGATCATGAAGTACTGTCATGGTAGGGACAACAACGACTTGGATATAGATGACAAAATGAGTAAACTGAGGCCACTCCTTACTATGATCAATGAAAGATGCCTGAATTTTTTTTTTTTTCTGAAAAGAACAAAACCTCAACATAGATGAAAGCATGATTTCCTACTTCGGTCGCCATGGTGCGAAACAATTTATTAGAGGAAAACCCATCCGCTTCGGGTTCAAAATGTGGGTACTGACAACTTCGCTCGGGTACGTGGTCCAGTTTGAACTCTACCAGGGTTCAAAGGGACGACAGGCAATAACCGAGTATCCTGGTCTTGGATGGGCGGTTCCGTTGTGGACGATTTGATAGCTGAGCTCACAAACGACCAGCAGGCAGCAGAAGACCAGCACACGGAAACCGAGTCTAAAGATGCTTTCCATCTCACATTTGACAATTTATTCACATCCCTCAAACTAGTGGACTGCTTGTCCAAAACGGGAATAGGCTGCACGGGTACAATAAGGTCCAACCGGATTGAGGATTGCCCAGTTGCCTCTGTTGCAGCAATTCAAAAAAGAAAAGAGGGGCACATACGACTTCAGAACTGACAACAACAGTGGCGCCATTGTTGTTCATTGGAACGACAATAATGTTGTGAATGTCGTTTCAAACAAAGTCGGTTAGCGTCCAGTAGAGACTGCCAGCAGGTGGTCCAGGTCTGAACACAAGCGAGTTCAGATTCCTCAGCCAGCCGTCATTTCTCATTACAATAAAACGATGGGAGGGGTGGACAGGATGGACCAAAACGTAGATAAATACAGGGTGGCCATCCGATCAAAGAAATGGTGGTGGGCAATCTTTTGCTACTGCCTTGACATGAGTGTCCAGCAAGCATGGCACTTGTACCGGGCAACTCCGGCTGCAAAGGACTCTCCCTTGGACCTGCTTGGGTTCTGTCGTGCCATTGCAATGGCATACGTCATGAAATCCCAGAAGCCAAATCCAGGACGGCCTCTAGGTCGCACCCCTCGCCCTGAAAAGAGAGTACCAAATGCCGTACGATTTGATGGCAAAAAACCATCTCATTCAACGGCTCACAACTCAACGTCGCTGCGCGGCATGTGTGGAAAAAAGCACGACAGATGTGCTCAAAATGCATGGTCGGGCTGCATGACAAGTACTTCATGCACTATCACACGAAATAACAAAGAAGGAAATGGCCATACAAACTCTGTAATCCACTCCATTGGTCACAGTAAGAATGAAAATCGCTGGTACATGTGAAGCATGGTTTTCTATAATTGTGATGAAGGTACTGCATCCTTCTTTCTCTGTATTCTTTTCCCCCATTATTCTTTTATCAGCATACATTCTTCAGATGTGTACTTTAGCCTTACATGTAATGCAAAGATGCATAAAACAACTGCTGAAGACAATAAAACTTATACTTGAGATGTTATTCATACTTATGACATATTGTGGTGTTCATGTAAACCTGTACCCTTTCGATTCTAGCGTCCCCATATGGGGACGCATGTGTTTGAGCTTCTAAAACTCACCAAACACCAAAACTTTGTTTATTAGTTATGTCGATGTGTTTAAATTGATTATTGCAAGACAAAAAAACTAAAATAGCAGTAAAAAAGAAATTCCGGCATAAGTGGGTTTTTTAATTATGTTTCACCATGCTTGATATGGCCAACTGATGTAACACTGTAGGATCTTTGTCGCACTATTCCGGAAAACAGTCTGACTGATTTTGTGTATCCCAATGAGGTCATCATGAACTTTGTAAAGTTTACAATGCTAAAATCAGGTTCACTGAAGACACCATGATGTACGTAACACTAAGAACACCAATGTCATATTGAATGAAGTCATTGCGAACATGTGACATGTAGAACACTAATGCATGACCCAACTTAGAGCACTGATTTCAGACTGAGCAAAGTCATTGCGAACATTTGACATGTAGAACACTAATGTATGACCCAACTTAGAGCACTAATGTGAGACTCAATGAAGTCACTGCGAACTTGTGACATGTTGCACACTAATGTATGACCCAACTAAGTCATCATGGACAACGTGAAATGCAGAACTACTGTATGGCTAAAAAAGTTATCATGAACTATGTGACATGTCGAACACTTAATGTATGACCCATGAAAATATGAGCAACGTGAAATGCATAATTTTTTTTTCCAACTTTTGTTTACTTCTTCAAACTTTAGTTTTATTAGATTAATTTGAAAATAAAAGATAAAAAACTTTAAAAAAAAAAAAGTAAAAATGTAAAAAAAAAGTGAAAAAAAGTGAAAAAAGTGAAAGGTAAAGAAGTGAAACAGTATTAAGTGAAAAAAAAGTAGAAAAAGCAAAAGAAGTAACAAAAATTTTTTTTAAAGTGAAGAAAAAAAGACCCAAAAAGTACAGATATGCAAAACAAAAAGTGCTAGATCTGAACAGTGCATTTTTTTCGTGAATTCAAAAAGTGAAAATAAATAAAATAAAAAAAAGGAAAAAGGTAAAAAAAAAAAAAAAAGTAAAAAACAAAACAAACAAACAAACAAAAATGAAATAACGAATAAAACAGTTGAAAAGTAAAAAACAATAAAACAAATAATTTTCAACTGAGAAAGGGAAGGGAAATCAGAGTTTGGAGGACATAAAAAAGTCAGCAAGAAAATCTCCATTAACACAAACTTGCATGGTGCGTGAGAGTTGGACAAAAAGGAAAAAAAAAAAAGACTGCCTTCACAATAAAGGGAAAAAAGGAAGCAAAAACAAAAGACCAAACAGTAAAGACCGGGGTGGGTGGTGTAGGGATTAAAAAAAAAGTAAAATGTAGAACTCTAATGTATGGCCTAAAGATTCATTATAAACTACATGACATTTAGAACACTAATGTGTGACTCTTTGGAGTCATCATGTAGAACGTAAACATATGATCCAAAACGTCATCATGAACAGCGTGAAATGTAACAAGCTGGTGTGTGACCCAAAAATGATTATGAACTATGAGACATGTTGAACGCAAATGTATGACCCCTAGAAATCATCTTGAACAACGTGAAGTGTAAGACGCTAATTTATTCTCAAAAAATGATGATAATTCCTGTGAAATGCAGAACACTAGTGCAGGACTACAGGACTGGAGATCAATGTTGGGAAAAATAAGAGCCTGTGGGTCAACGCCACACAGGAAGCGCCCATCAACATCGATGGACAGGCCGTAGAGGATGTTGACCACTTCACCTACCTGGGCAGCATTGTCAGCAAGACCAGAGGAGCTGTGAAGATGTAAAGGCCAGGATCAGCAAGGCGCGCAATGCTTTTGTCACCCTCAGGCCACTGTGGAGGAATGGAAACCTCAGTCTGCACACCAAGCTAAGGCTGTTCGACTCCAACGTCAAGTCCATGTTGTTGTACGGTTCGTAGACTTGGAGACGCACAAAGAGCCTGGACAGCAAGTTGCAAGTCTTCATCAACACCTGTCGCCGCCAGATCCTGCGCATCAGGTGGCCGGAACGAATCTCAAATGTTGGCCATTTAACTGTCACTGTATTCACCAGGTGAAAATGTTGGCCATTTAACTGTCATTGTATTCACCAGGTGAAAATGTTGGCCATTTAACTGTCACTGTATTCACCAGGTGAAAATGTTGGCCATTTAACTGTCATTGTATTCACCAGGTGAAAATGTTGGCCATTTAACTGTCACTGTATTCACCAGGGTGAAAATGTTGGCCATTTAACTGTCATTGTATTCACCAGGTGAAAATGTTGGCCATTTACACTGTCATTGTATTCACCAGGAAAATGTTGGTTATTTTGTTGTCACTGTATTCACCAGGGGAATGCGCAGGTCTTTTTGTTGTCACTGTATTCATCAGAAAAAAAAAACGTTGGTCGTTTCGTTGTCACTGCATTCATCAGGTGAAAACGTCGTCATTTTGTTGTCACTGCATTCATCAGGTGAAAATGTTGGTCATTTTTGTTGTCACTGCATTCATCAGGTGAAAACGTCGGTCATTTTGTTGTCACTGCATTCATCAGGTGAAAACGTCGGTCATTTTGTTGTCACTGTATTCATCAGGTGAAAACGTCGGTCATTTTGTTGTCGCTGTATTCACCAGGTGAAATGTTGGTCATTTTGTTGTCACTGTATTCACCAGGTGAAAATGTTGGTCATTTTGTTGTCATTGTATTCACCAGGTGAAAATATTGGTCATTTTGTTGTCATTGTATTCATCAGGTGAAAACGTTGGTCATTTTGTTGTCATTGTATTCACCAGGTGAAAATGTTGATCATTTTGTTGTCACTGTATTCATCAGGTGAAAATGTTGCTAATGTTGGTGTGTGTGTGTGTGTGTGTGTGTGTGTGTGTGTGTGTGTGTGTGTGTGTGTGTGTGTGTGTGTGTTGTGTGAGTGCTGTATACAACCAATGAGCGTATGTATTAAGGTTCCTTTAAGATTTGAGTTGCTTGCTTGCTTACTTGCTTGCTTGTTTGCTTGCTTGCTAGCTTGCGCGCGCGCGCACACACACACACACACACACACACACACACACACACACACACACACACACACACACACACACACAAACACACACACACACAGGCATTTGCACATATTCTCTCTCTTTCTCTCTCTCTCTCTCTCTCACTCTCTCTCTCTCTCTTATAAACGTGTGACCATTCTTCGGAATTTCAACTCCTTTTTTCCACCAAGTATGCTTCACTTGGTCGAAAAAAGGAGTTAAAATTCCGAAGAATGGTCACACGTTTATAAGATTCAGGTGCTTACGAAATTTTGATAAAAATAATTTTTGTTTGATTTGAGTAATTCACATCTTTTCCTAATCTACCAGTTTACAAATCCAGATGAAGCCTGGGAAGTTTGGTACCACAATTTTTTTAAATATTTATGATAAACATGCACCTTCAAAACCAAGCGTGTTAGAAGCAGCCCTCTGTTGCCATGGCTATCAAAAGATGTACAGGACGCTATGAACCAAGAGATCGTCTTTTGTCTGCGGGAAAGAAGAAAGAATTTGTTAACCAAAGAAATCATGTTAATTATGTAAAACGAGCAGCTAAGAAAAAGTACTTTCAAGAACTTGTTTCTTCTAATACCAATAGCAGAACAATTTGGAATGCTATCAATCAGCTGACAAACAAAAACATCAGTAAAAAAAATACATCTCATGAAGACCTGTGTGCCGAGAAACTTAATGACCATTTCTTGTAATATTGCTAAGACAACAATAAAATCAGATAGATCTGCCGAAAACACTCTTACATTATTAAACGATTTCTGTGATTCAAAAGCCATATCCTCAGACTTAGACATCCCCTTAATGTCAGTCCATGATGTATATAATGCCCTGATCCGTCTAAAAGAAACATGTGCTCGTGGCTTAGACGGTATTGATGGCAAAATCCTAAAACTTGCAGCTCCAATTATTTCTGAAACACTGACCTACATCTTCAATTTATGTATATCTAAAAATCAGTTTCCTAAATCTTTCAAAATTGCTAGAGTAAGACCCATCTATAAATCAGGTGACACCTCGGATCCTTGTAATTACAGACCAATTCCTATCCTGTCTGTGGTATCAAAACCTTTAGAGGATCATCTACGAAGATGCATTCTTAACCATTTTGACAAATATAACTTATTTCACCCTAATCAGTCTGGTTTCAGGAAACATCACTCCTGCCACACTGCACTGACCAACCTAGTAGACAAATGACTTACAAATATCAATGAAACAAGGTGACCGGTGTCCTTTTTATCGACTTTGCAAACGCTTTTGATGTAATTGACCACACACTGCTTCTAAAAATGTTTAGAATTGTACCGTTTATCCAATAATGCTCTAGAAACTCCTCTCTTCGTTTTTAAGCGACAGAAAACAAACTGTCTCAATTCATGAACGCCAATCTTCTATTTTGCCCCTCAAACATGGTGTTCCTCAAGGCTCCGTCCTAGGACCCATATTTTTCTCAATATATATTAATGATCTCCCCTGTTCCTCCCAGCGCTTTGTGATATGTTCGCCGATGACACTACTATTCATGCGTGTGATCGCAAAAGCAGAAAAAGTATCTATGCTATTACAACAAAGTATTAACCAGCTAATCGAATGGTCTGAATTAACCATATGTGTCTAAACCTGTCAAAACAAACATATGATCATAACCACAAGACAAAAACGCCAAAAAACCTTTCTTATACGAGCGCACCCCTTTCTATCAATGGTATAACTATCGAAGAACCAATCTGTCATAAAGTCTTAGGAGTAGTTATAGACAACAATCTGTCATGGTCAGAACATGTACGGTCTTTATGCAAAATAGTTTCGAAAAAGATATACCAGCTGTCCAAAATAAAGCATTTCCTAGACTGCCATTCACGTAAAATATTTTTTCACGCTTATATTGAATCCCATATAAATTATGCATCTACACAGTTTGGGATTGAGCTGGTAATCATATACTCAAACCTTTGTTTAGTCTTTATAGACGTTCCCTGAAATTAGTTTTGTTAAAATCGGTTTACATATCATACTCTGACTATACAGATCTGGATATTTTACCATTAAA